>PVIR01024881.1:0-25429 GCA_004026965.1 Petromus typicus | reverse complement strand
ATAATACTTTTACTACAGTGTCTATGTGCAAAAGATTATAGTCAGTGGTTAAAGATTTACAGAGATTACAATAAGTAAGGGGCTTGGTGTCAGTCTGATTAATGTCTACACTCTAAAAAAAGATGGGAAATCAAGGCACAAGGAAATCAAGGCAGGGAAAACATTTCATCAGAAAATATTAATGACTTGTTTGGCTGATACTTCTTGACCGATACTTTGCCAACTGTTTGGAACAGTTTCTATTCTTCTTATGTTTTTTTCATCTTGTTATCATCAATCAATTGTACCTCGAAAGGTCATAAGCTTAGGTTCTCATTATATTTCCCTGAGAAAAGCATGCACAGGGAAAGAGGGAAAAGTCAATGCAGAGCCCAGAGCTGTTTTCCTGGTGCCAGCATGTTTGTGGCAAGTGGCAAGTACCCAAGGCAGCTCCAAGTCAGAGCAGACCCCCAGTCTAATATGGGGCAGCACCATACAGTGCAGACCGCTGACTCAGGAAGTCCACCAGGCCCAGGACTAAAGTCTGTGGTTCAAATGTCTCACACTGAACTGCTTCCCACAATAAATATAAATAAATACTTTGAGGTACATATTAACCTTTTTTAAAAAGCACTTAAAAATATTTTAGCATTTGCTCCTATATTGACTTTTCTAAGCTGATAATTGATTAAATAACCTCCTCCTTTGGTTGCAGCATAGCAAGGAAACAGACAGTTTGTAAGAGTGTTTCTCCACTGAGGAAGTATTAAGAAGCATTACTTGTGCTCAGTTAATAAAAGCAAAGTTGAAATATTACACACAAACAAGCCCTGTCACATACATATGACATACATACATATACAACCACACAGATGTAACATACATTTATACATACCCCCCCACACGTAATCTTGGCTGAAACATCTGCATTTAATGGTACAAGTTAAAGATATGTCTTTGGAAGCAGCTACTGTAAGTTTCATCGATTGCCAATGGCCCCCTTTGCCTGACATCACCCCATATGAGTGATAGTTCAATTTCCTTTCTACCACTGTTTTCAGCTCTTCTAAACTCTTCTCAGGGCTTAAATATTTGTTGAGGGCTTTATTTTTTAATGAAGGAGAAAAAAATATTATGCAATGCATTCATGACGCTGTGGAAGTTATAAACACAGATGTGTTTTGTAATGTGCAAAATCTTGTTAATAGAAAAAGAAGCAACGATGCATTGCCTTTCATCTCCCTAAAAATAGTAAGCAGATAAGGCTTTGTAAGTGCAATAGAAAGTGGAAAAAGCATGTGGCTAATGAACATGAGTGTCTTGAGTCACTTTAATTTTGGAACAGGACTGAATAGTATTTACAGAGGAAGGAGGCACAAAAAATGAATCGGGATCTCAACAAAATGCAACTTATGTACTTTATACTTTTAGCCAATAAAGCAAATAATTCAGAAAAGTGTCACATTCTTGGAGCCTGATGACTTGGGTATTCTTTTAAATTAAGTGTCCAGTGAAATGTAGTCAGGGGATGCATTGTGCTAGAAGATGATGGTGTGAATCCAGGAAAGAGAAGATGAATCTAAAAGAAGCAACAATGAAAAAAGTAGCACAAATCTAAGAAAAAGGAATGTATTAGCTAGAGTTCTCCTAAGAAACAGAACTAATGAGATATCTATCTATCTGCCTGCCTGCCTGTCTGTCTGTCTATATATCTATCTATTGATCTATCATCTATCAAAGTCTCATGCGTTCATAGGTGGGGCTTTACTGAGCTGGCTAGATCTAGGATGTGTGATACTGGGACTAAGGGTGAATAGGATTAAATTAGTCCACTGATTGGTTTAGCATAATCCTAGGTGTGGATAATGGGAAACCCACATTGGGTGTGAGTGACACCATTCAATGGGTTTATGGTCTCGATGGAATATAAAAGAAGGGGAAAGCACCTGCTGCTGCTGCTTTGCTGCTTGCTGCTTCCTGCCTTTTGCTTGCCACACCATAGATGGTTTCTCCTTTTTTTTTGGTACAGGGGATTGAACTCAGGATTTTGCACTTGTCAGGCGAGGATAGCCTCACTGAACTAAACTCCCTGCTAGACTCTTTCTACCTTTGCTTTGCCCCTCTACCATCCTGCCCTCCTTTGGAGCCAGCTGACTGTAGATTGAAACCTCTACAAATTGTGAGCTAAAAATAAACCATTCTCCCTTTAACTTGTGGATGTCAAGAATTTTGTCTTATCAATGAGAAAAGTAAGACATCCTCTACCATCTAAAGCGATGTATTGGGCCAGAGATTTAGCTTAAGTGGTACTCACCTACCTCAGAAGCACAAGGCCTGAATTCAATCCCTGGTACCACACAAACACACATAAAATAAAATGTATTATGAGGAACCAGCTCACGTGAGTTTGAAGGCTGAGAATTCCCAGAAAATTGGAGGAGGTTCTAGTCTGGGACTGAAGACCTAAGAACCAACAGTACTGCGAGCAGATCTCTGTTCCAGCTCAGTCAGACAAAGGCTGTCCTTCTTTCTCTGTCTTTTGTTTTATCAAGACCATCCTTGGATGAGATGAGATGAGATGATGAAGCCCAGCTGCACTGCTGAGGGTGGACCAGCTTTCCTTAGTCTACAGTGTGAACAGTGAGCTTGTCTGGGAGCACTTCCACAGACACATCTAGTAGTCACACTGAACCAGTCGCCTGGGTACCTGGTGCCCATAACAATGGGGTGAACGTGTTCAAGGTGAGGGGAGTATTCTGAGGAGGGTTAATATCTTTTACTTTAATCAATTTTAAAAACTGGAACATTTTCTGTATATTTTAATCATACTCAGTATTTTTGTAATCATTTCATTGTACATTATTCCCTTTTAATAAAACACAAAGCTTTTGTGAGTCTCTTGACACTGGTGACGTGGCTGGGAGCTTCTTTGGCTTTCTGCTCCACAGTAGTGCTGTCTGCCTCACTTTCGATGTCACTGACTCACAAACACGCAAAATCCTACACACAAAGTCTATCATGTGTTTTCCCTAACACTGTGGATGTCACCTGGGCACTTTTCTGAGTGTCCCCACATGTAGACCAGTGGATTCCTCCTTCCCTTGGCTGGGTGTGCCCTCTGTACTTCGGGCCAGAGCACAGCATCTCTGACCTGCACATCTTCTCCATTAAAGCACATGGCAGCCTCTTGAGCTTGTGAGCACCAGACAGAATGTCAGCACTGGGTGTGGGGGCCATGTCAAGGAGAGAAATCATCAACAGAAGGCACAAGAATGTGACACCAAACTCTGTCAAATGTGACATCTGAAAAGCCTAAGTGCTGCAAATGCAAAAAAAAAAAAAAAAAAAGAATAAGCAAAATTAAACCATAAGTGACAGTCTTGGGGAAAATATTTGCAACATTTATGACATGTGAAAATTTAATGTAAGAAGACAGAGACCAAATATTTGTAAATTTACTGAAAAGACACTTGTTACAGGGCAAGCTGAGACAGAAGACAGATTGTCACCTTCTTTGACCTTAGCTGACAATAGCATCTTGAGTGATTTAAAGTATTCAGTGCTGCAAAGGACTAAGAAAGTCCCACAACTATTTGTTTTGGAGATACAAATAAATTTAGCAAGCAGAAGAACTTGGAAATATGGAGTCTGTGAATAATGGTGATCTGATGGAGGAGACAACCCTATTCTGAGTAAGGGAATCCAGCAAAAAAGAAGATATTGTGTGTACAGAAAATAAAAGACTCAACTCAGAAAGGGCCAGAGCAGGGGAAAAAGAAATCTTCAGAAAGAGGAAACTAATGAAACATACAACACACTTGAATATAGTGAAAAAGAATTCCATAGCTGGTGGGGAATTATATTAGGATTAGTATAATATATATAATATACGTATTATTATATAGTAATCAGTGTAAAACAATATAAAATTATGTATAGTATTTTGTTATAATAAATGCATTTATATTTTGTTAATGTGTTATACAATAATATACTTATATAATTTATATATAATCATATAAAATTATATATAGTATATTTATAGTTTATATACAGTATGTATAGTTTAAAAGCCAAGATAAATAATTAAAGTTAACATTATTTCTAGGAAAAAGGTGTGTACAGGAAAGGAAAAATGGAGATATTCTATAAAACTCAGCAATAAATGATGACATTTCTATTACCCTAATAATGTAAACAATGAATTTTTTTTTATTTTTTATTTTTTTTTTTTTTTGAGACAGGGTCTTGCTTTGTGGTTCAGGCTGGCCCTGAGCTCAGCCTCCAACTCACATCACAGCAATCCTCCTGCCTCTGCCTCCTGAGTGTTGGGATTACAGGCGTGAGCCACCACGCCCGGCACTGTGCTATGTGGTGCTGATTGCTGCTGGGCGTGAGTCTCCACGCCCAGTGTGGTATGTGGTTACCAGGGAATCGAACCTGGGTCCTTGCGCTTGCAAGACAGGCCCCGGAACCACTGAGCTAACTCCTGGCCCCCTACAATGAATATTTTTACAGTAAAAAATCAGCTATAAGCACCAAGGGCACATGAGATAAGGCATATAAGAGATGAGCTCCAAAAGAGTACTGTATTTTGTCACAAATATTCTTAGAACATTTCCCTGATATGTATAAAAATTTCCTAAAAATGTACATGGAAAGGCGTGGGTTTTGGTTGACCAAACGCAAACTGAGGTATCTAGAGATGACAGGGTTCTCAGCAAAGTCCCTAGGAAACTCTAAGCTGAGGGTCCACAGTGCAGACCTCAAGGGGGAGCTGGCGGAGATCACCAGGTAGCTGCAGAGCCGCAGCCAGGCTGTGAGGCAGCATCCCCTCCACCACCCCGACGTAGTTTCTGGCTTTCTGGTTTTGTCCCTAGCATGGGGCTAGAGAACAAAAACAAAATCCCTTGCACAGAGGGAAAGCAAATCACAAGCCCAGGAGCTGCATACTTTTGAGCAACCCCTGAGCCAGAACTGAATCTGTTCCTTCTGTGTTTGTTCATCACGGTTGTTTCTTCTGTGGGACTAAGAAGAGAGTGCCCTTGAGGCAGAGGAAGCCCAGTGTCTGACATAGACCACCAGGTTCACACAAGGGAGATGAAAACAGATTATTTGTGAAAAATCACACCAGTAAAAAGTAACGTGTTTAATAGAGAAGCTGCCCCCAAGAAAACAAAACTACCAGGGCAAAAAGGAAAGCATTTTTATCTCCAGAATGGTGTAAGTAGACACTACATTATTTATTAAAAGGGTATTTCTGAGCCAGGGATTTAGTTCAGTGGTTCTGTGCCTGTCTTGCAAGCACCAGGGCCTGCATACCACAGTGCCGGATGTGGTGGCTCACGCCTGTAATCCCAGCACTCGGGAGGCAGAGGCAGGAGGATTGCTGTGATGTGAGTTTGAGGCTGAGCTCAGGACCAGCCTGAACTACAAAGTGAGACCCTGTCTCAAAAAAAGGTGTGTGTGGGGGGGTATATCCAAAAGACTGGAAATTAAAATAATTGCCAAAATGAAAATAAGCCAGAAAGCAGAATGAACAGCTGAAGATATAATTGTCAAACTGAATGACCAAGACTTTCTCCCAGACGTGGTACAGACAGAAATGTAAGGGATGGCAGAGACACACCCAGAAAACCATGGACATCTCTAATAGGAATTCTGTATTGAAAACATAACCTCATAATTGAAAACATAACCATCACCTGCCTGTGCAAAGTCTTGAGTTCGATCCCCAGTTCAGGGAGAAGTGAGGTGAGGTAGGTGGGTGGAAATGATCTCGCTATGTGACCCAGACCAGCCTAAAATTTTGAGATCCTCACACCTCAACCTCCCTAGATCTGGGATTACACGCATGCAACCAATGTGCCTGCAGAGGGAATATTTGCGAAGAATAATTTTTAAAAACCCAAAATAAAGAACTATCAAATAGGACATATTAAAAGCCAAAGTGTTGGCACTGCAAAAGGAAATGAGAAAACAAAAATGTAAATGACAGTTATATAGAAAATTTTCGCATCATTCACACCACAAAAATTTAGTTTCAGAAAGAGTTAAACTCTGCAAACTTGCTAAAGAAAAGGCAGGAAAAGTAGAAACATGTACAAAGAAAGTGATGTGAATGAGCTAGGAAGAGAAGCTGGCCCGGAGTGTTGCTAGAGGTCAGAAGAGTTGGCTCTCAGGAGCCAGAGTCACGCTGGAGGAGTCAGCAACCGTGCTGAATGTTTACAGCCCATTTTTCTTGGCATTCCTCAAACAGCACAGTACAAGAATGATTCAAACCAATTTATATTGCCTCCGATGTTATTAGTTATCTAGAGATGTGAAAGGGAGGATATGTGTAGGCTATGTGGAAATACTACATCATTTTACTTAAGGAACATGGACATCCCAGGACTTGAGTATTCATGGGGTGTCCTGTGACCAGTTCCTCCGTAGAGCCTGAGGTGGAACTGTAGTTGGATCAGTATTAGTTCCTGACCTGGGCAGGTGCTTATGTGGTTTAGATTGCCTGCCCTCACCACAAGAGGGAGCACCAGGGTGTCATGTCGTTTGGATTAGGTGGTAGGCAGAGAGGAAGCTAAAGATAAAGCTTGAAATCTGAGTTCAGTGGTTGTGGTGCCTGCCTGGCAAGTGCAAGGTCCTGAGTTTGATCCCCAGTACCACATATCACAGTGCCAAGTGTGGTGGCTCACACTCGTAATCCCAACACTCAGGAGGCAGTAACAGGAGGATTGCTGTGAATTCGAGGCCAGTGAATTCAGGACCAGTTTGAACTCCAAAAAGAGACCTTGTCTCAAAAAATAAAAAACAAAAAAAAAACAAAAAAAAAAAAAAAAAGAAAAGAAAAGCAAGAGGAGAATGTTAGAATGAATGTGGGTTCTGGGTTGGTATCTGGTATCACTGAGAACTCATATGTTTTCTTGTCTACACACTAGTGAATACCGAACCATCCATAGTAGGCACACAGTCAGGGCATGATAGACATGAAGTACTCTAGCTCCACCTCTTTGGGGTGAATGTAGCTTCCCACTAGGGGCAGCAAGAGATCTAGCTCCCAGATGTTAAAGTTTTTATGTGTGGCACTTGGACTGCAACAACGAAGCTATATCTCACCTTTTAAAAATGATTTGTTTATTTTGTGATACTGGGGACTGAACTGTCAGGGACTCTACACCTACTTACATCCTCAGCCCTTGTTTTAATTTTATGATATGAGTTTATTAAGTTGCTCAGGCTAAGGCTGGGGAGGTAGCTCTGTAGTGCCATCACCTGCCTGTGCAAAGTCTTGAGTTCGATCCCCAGTTCAGGGAGAAAAAAAGTTGCAATTCTCCTGCCTCAGCCTCTCAAAGAGCTGAGATTACAGGAATGTACAACTGCCTATTGCAGACATTCCTGCCCAGTACTAGCAGGCTATGAGCAGCACATGACTTGTGCTTTCCCTGATTCAACTATCCTTTTTTAAATCAGGAATCAAACTGATGCCTATGTGACTCAAATCGGTGTGTCAGGTAGTGAGCTGAGCTAGTATTACTTGTTGGCTAATGGCTGTCACTGAGGCCTAAGTCCTGGTCTGTGAAGTGGCAGGGCCCTGCTGAGTTATGGGCAGCTAAGGTCCTCATGACCCCAATTAAAATCCTTTCCCCTGAATTATGGCTTCTCACTGACTCCATAGGTTACTTGCTAATAGTACCCGATTCCAGTACCTGTTTGTTCAATCCTAGCAAGATAAGCAGTGCTTACTCCCTTGTACCCCTGCCTGGTGCCATCACGCCAGGTGTTCAGCAGTATTTCACTGGATGCCTTCCAAACATACCCAGCTCCCTCTTCCTTCCCATGATTGTATTCAGTAAATACTGGATGCACTTGGGGGCCTTTGTTGCTCAGAGCAGTAGTTATCAGATCCCAAGTCCCAGCTTCTCTCTAAGTTTTTGTTTCCTGTCTTTATTCTTTAGCTTTGTGCTGTCATGGCTTCTGGGAGGCCAGGACCCACTGCAGGGACTCTGGCAACATCCCTTTTCTCCTTCCCTATATCCACCCACATCTTGGTCTCTAGCACTATTCTCCAATAAATGGGCCCAAAGTTCTTTAAAGTAAAGAAAATAAAAATGAACCTGGAACTTTACGTGTCAAAGTTGGAGACCACCCTGAATGAGCTACAAATTCATAAATGGGCTTTCTACTTAAAAATCTGAGTCTGTCCCAGGTCTGCCTTGCCTGAGGAGCCAGCAGTTGGCACGTGGAAGCAGAACTCCCTATGCCACTGGCCACAGTGGAGGTCTCAGTGACCTGTGACACTGTGATGCCTTAGAAGGCAAGGTAATATTTCAGCTGAGGACTCTCTGACTCTCCCACAAAATTCTATAGAAGTAAATATTAATCCAAGGGGAAAACAATCTTCCCGTTAATCAGTGGCATATTCACACAAGAACACATTGCTTCTTAGTAGACCTTGCTTGCATCAGTGTTGTCCACACCATTGCCCTCTGCATTTTTCTACACACCCCATGGAAGGCTGTATATTCAATAAAAAGTGGCAAGTTTAGAGAGTCAGGGTCTTAGCTGGGTAAACGCTTTGACCCTTCGGACGTCCAATACATTCAAAATTATTGTTTCTGTCTCTTTTATCTTTTCAGCATACTCTTGCCTAGGGGACTAGAGGCCCGGCCAAGGTCCCCATAGCCAAAAAGTAAGGAAATGCATATATATGTATATATATATATATATATATATATGCATACATAATGGCAGCATGTCAAAACAACACAGTGCCAACTATTTTCACTGGTTAAAAAAAGATGACTAAATAAGGAAAAGAGTCCTTTATAGAAGAATTCCAATAAATGTAGAAGAAATGAAACACTGAATATGACCATTAGAAAATCTCTACACAGAACAGAAATGAACATAATGCTCTCCATTTATTTACAATGACCAAATCAAAAAAACAAACAAACAAAAAAAAAACACACACCAATGCAAAACAAATACATGCAAACCAACCAACCCGGGAACTTCTTGGGCATCATTGCCTCAAAACTAACAGCTGGCTTCTTGCTTGTCTTCCTCTAAAAGCTGCTCTGATGGGGGACTCACTTACCTGTGGGAGCTGTGAGAATCTGCTCTGACGGAGTTGGCTGGAGACTGTGTAGTAGTTATCAGTTCTTTAACTGGTCCCTCTGCAAAGCAGTCTTAGAATACAGGAAGTGTTCTTCCTTCCCTCTCCCACTGATGTTAGGTTTTGCAATGTCAGTTGCTTTGATTAATGAAACAAAAGCAAAAGAAACACAGCATACCCTGGAGCCCTCCCGAGGCTCTGTGTGGTCATGGTCCACTGTCTCCGCTTTAGGGGGAGGAGGTTAATGCTGCTATCTGACACAGCCACCTTGCTGATATTATTCCTTGAAACTGCTCTTTGAAGGGTAGCTTCAGAGGTATAGAAGCCTCAGTTGGGAGTCTTTTTCTTTCAATACTTTGTCTATGTCATCCCCTTACTCTTGACCAACATGGGAAACTATTTTACCTTAGTGACAATCCCTTGTACACAATAAATTGGATTTCTTTTGATGCTTTTGTGATCCTCTATTTTCAGATAGTTTTATTATGACAGTTCTAGGTGTGAACTCCTCTTACTTGTGGTTTTTGAGTTTCTTAGATGTGTTGTCCTTGTATCATGCTAGATCTGGGTTAAAGGAGCATCATTAGGGGTATATAACACCCATGTTTACTTTTTAAAAAGTATTTCTCTTGGTAACTTATTAATTTATTTCATGAGTTTTATTATATTAATGGCTATTTAACAGGGAAAAATATCAAAAATTAAAGTACTGATTCATAATATTTATTTAATGTTTATAAATAAGCAAAAATTTCATGTCAACTATTTTTTGTTTGCAAAGTCTGAAAAATAAAAACAGAAGTAAATTCCTACATGAACTACAATGAAAATACCCAGAGAACTCTACAACAAAAATGATCTTTCAATTATCACACCTAACGCAGTCTTCATACATGACATCATATTCCATACACATATATCATTTACACTGATAGCACAGATGTTTTGCTTTCCTCTCTTTTTTATAGAACATTCATGACATCTCGATGGCTTTGCTGCTTTAATAGGAGGTTCTTATTATATTATATTGTGGGAGACAGGAGAAGAGGACGCAGCCAGAACCCTAGTGGCAAACTCCAGTCCTCCGTGAGTCTCACAGCAAAAGGATTAACAAACAATAAAATTGGAACCTTGAGAAAAAGGCTAAGCCAAGGCTTGACTCTTGCTACCCTGAGCACAGCAGCAGAAATCAAATACTGCAGCAGCAGAGGAGAGAGCAGAAAAGCCCATAATCTGAGCTCGCTGCACTTTTATTTGGTACCAAGCCTTCACACCCATCATCCTAGCATGCATAAAATAGGGTGGTTCCACAGTAACCCCTGTAGTTGAAGATCCTTAAATCCAAGTAAGTACAGTAAGTCTTAAGGCCAATAATGCTAGTCCAGTAATCCTTGTAGTTTAAAATCCTGCAGAGTAGGGCAGATGTCTGCAGTATTTGATCCTGCAGGGCAGGGCAGACATCTGTAAATCCAAGTAAATAAGTCATAAGTCTTAGTAAATTGTCTACAGTTCCCAACATTACATAGTGTATATTTAACAGAAAAATAAAATATCAATAAAATAAAGTACTAAATCCTCAATATATATTGTGCATTTAAAATAAATAACATTTTTAACATCAAATGTCTGCTTACAAAATCTAAAAAATTACAATAGAAATAAATTCCTATATAAAGCATAATGAAAATACTGATAGAACTCTATAACAAAAATGATCTTTGCTTCATTTGCCACACCCAAGGCCCCTGCACACATGCATGTTCCACACACGAATCTCACTTACACTGACAGGACATGTACTTAGCTCTTATTTCCCATGTGCCAGGCCATTCTGGCCACCTATATTATTGTCCTCTTTTTTATTTATTTTTTTTTAAGGAACTTCTTCCCATATTGTACAATGTGCACTTAGCAGGCAAACAAGATATCAATAAAATATCAAATAGGTAATCAGTGCTTAGAATAGATATCAACATTTACACACACCAGCTGTCAGTTTACAAAATCTAAGAGATAACATCAGAAATAAATACCTGAAATATAAATATAAAATTTTCCCTTTATGTTATAATTCTTAAGTATTTTGTCATAATAATAGAAAGCTAATGTGTTAATTTTTTAATAGTTTCCTTTCTCTGTTTAATTTTGATAGCTTCAATGTTATATTTTTCTGTTCACTAATATTTTTGTCTAAAGTGTGTGATCTACTGTGATTCTCATAGAATGTGATTTTGAACTCTGTCAGTGTTGTTTTCATCTCTGGATGACTGATTTTGATATTCCATGTCTCTGTTAGCACTTTTAATCATTAACTTCTTGCACTTATGGAAAATAATAGTAATAACTTTTAAATCTTTGCCTATACTGATTGCTTCACTATATATAACTTCAGGGTAGTCTTAACTCATCAGTTTTCCTTTCCATTATGGGTGGTACTTTGCTCTTCTATGCGTATCTGACAATTATTTGATATTAGATATTAATCTACCTTGTTGGTTGTTGAATACATTTTGTATGCCAATAAGTACATTTAAACTCTTTTATAGGATTCATTAATGCACCTGGAAATAGTCTAATCATTTCTGGGGATACTTCTAAGTTTTTTTTTAACAAAATCAGAATTTAGTCTAGGGTTACTTTCCCCTACTATAGAAGGAAGGGGGTTCTGAAGAGATTGTACCGGTCAGCGTTCTGTAGGTCTTGAGTTCAATTCCTGTACCCCCCCAAAAAAGAAATGACTGATAATTTTTTAATGAAAGGATTGTCCACTCTTACTTTTGGCAAAAAGCATTATTCGAGGTACTGTACTCTAATCTTTTGGATTGTGCTTGCCCCGTTCTTGAGTGGTGCCTCCTCATAAGCGGGAATGAGTAGTCTGTTAATGATTCGAGTCCAGGCCCTGAGCGGCCGGTTTCTTCCTCCGTGCAGAACTCTGGGCGCCACAGTTCTCCAGTATGGCTTCCCTCAGAGAAACCGCTGTGGATCTCCCGCTCAACCCCTCCCTGCCCCATGATACAGAAGTTTTCTCAAGCCATCAGTTGAGGTCTCCAAAAATGCTCCTGTAATTTTTTTTTTTTTTTTTTTTTTTTTAGGTTTTTTTGAGACAGGGTCTCGCTTTGTGGTTCAGGCTGGCCCTGAGCTCAGCCTCAAACTCACATCACAGCAATCCTCCTGCCTCTGCCTCCCGAGTGCTGGGATTACAGGCGTGAGCCACCACACCCGGCACTGTGGTATGTGGTACTGGTTGCTGCTGGGTGTGAGTCTCCACGCCCAGTACTGTATGTGGTTACCGTGGAACTGAACCCAGGTCCTTGCGCTTGCAAGATAGGCACCGGAACCACTCCAGCCCACTCCTGTAATTTTTTAGGACTTCTTAGGGACCGCTGTTTTTTGTTGCCTGATTCCAAGGTTTTGAGTGTTGTTGCTTCACGTATCTTGTCTATTTTTGGTGGTTTCAAGTAGGATCATAAATCAAGCTTTCCTTATTCAATCTCAATCCAGTATAAACTCAATCCAGTTAAAATCCAATTAAATCCAGTTAAAATCCTTGTAGTTTGACATTGTCTTCTCTGTTTTTCAGAGGCATCTGTTGAATTCTTTTGACTGACTGTGGTCTCTGAGAATAGTAAACCTAAAAATACATTTACATGCCTGAAAGATTACTCTAGCATTATTTTAGCATAAATTCAGTTTTACATTTCAATATTAATTTTTCATTTTAATAACTGTGATTTTTCTACCTCATACTTACTCATTTTAAAATTTTTCTGAAAATGTCCTGTGAAGCCATTCTTAAAGTTTAAACAGGAAATTATCTTGCAAGAGCCAAAAAATGAGGATTACGGCTTTTTGCAGTACTAGAATATCATGATCAACCTTCTGTGTAAAGTAAAAGTGTTTGTCACTATTGTGACTAAATTTTCTATCCTTCCATATTCCGCAAGTGAAGTAAAAAATGTTTTAAATTTTAATAAAAATTTACCAAGCAAATATATCATCATTATTTCTCCAGGTTTCCTTAAAGAACTAAAACATAGAAATAATTTTCATTTATTCTAATTATGTAAACAAATATTCCCACTATTTTTCTCCACTATAAAAATAGTATATCTCATTTTCTTTTGAGTTTTTCTCCCATTTTCACTAGAAATGAAGTTTAGGTATTTCTAGAAGTGAGACAGTACTGAGCTCATACACTTTCTGTTCTACCCAAAAGAAAGTGCAGGTTTCACTGACAGGTCTCACTTCTCCTAACCTGAAATGAGCCTCCAGCCTTCTCATATATGTAACTGTCCAATCCCATTTTTTACCAAACCCAAGAAGCCTACTGAAGATTTCCCTTGATCTCAACTCAACACTGGCTCTTGGAAATCCCACTGTATTTTGTTTAAATCTCTTATTAATCTTGTGTTTGAGTTCATTTACTTATATTTCTTATATTTCTAGAGAATTGATTCTTACACTTTAATGTAAGCCCAATATATATATTTTGTGCCTCAGAATTTCTGGGGCAAAGAATTGCTACCATGTTTTCAACTCCTGCTGATGTTAGTGTTTCAAGGAAAATAGCTTAGAACCTACAGTCTAGAGTAGACAGGGCAGGGTCATGAAAGTAGTGCAATGTCTTAGACACCTTTCATTCCATATAGTTTCTTGCACAATGACTTACAAGTTACAGTTTGAAAGTATGGTTTGTAAGTACTGAATTTATGTACCTCAAAATGTATAGAAAATTGTCATATTTATCAATGTTCTAAAGAAGAATCACAGACATATGAAAGACCCAAGAGAAATGTAAAAAGAGCTCATGATCTGTTCATAAGTCCACTTGATTTATCAGCAAATAAAACAAAAGGAAAGTTTAAAAGATGTGTGATTTCCAAAGTTATTTAACATATCAATGTGTCTGCTGGTTTGACTGTGTCTCCCAGCGGTCATGTGTTAGAAATGTCACTTCCAAATTCACACGTTAATTATAATTGGAGGTAGGGTCTTTGGGAAGTCATTAGTGTAGAAGAGCATCTGAGTTGCTTTTCTTGCTGCTGAGATAAAATACTCAACATTCAAAATTAAAGAACAAAAAGTTATTCTGGGGGCCGGTGATTTAGCTCAGTGGTTCCGGCGCCTGTCTTACAAGCGCAAGGACCAGGGTTTGATTCCCCGGTAACCACATACCATACTGGGTGTGGAGACTCACCCCAGCAGCAACCAGTACCACATACCACAGTGCCGGGCGTGGTGGCTCACGCCTGTCATCCCAGCACTGGGGAGGCAGAGGCAGGAGAATTGCTATGATGTGAGTTGGAGGCTGAGCTCAGGGCACGCCTGAACTACAAAGCGAGACCCTGTCTCAAAAAACCTAAAAAAAAAAAAGTTATTTTGGCTCCAGTTTGTAGAGATGTCAACCCATAATCAGCTGGCTCCAAGGCACAGAGTTATGGCAAAGGGGCATCACAGAGGAGAAACAGTTTATGGCAGACAGAAGGCAGCAAAAAGCAGAAGCAGCAATAGCAAGAGACAGCAGAAGCCTTCTTTCTGTCCCTTGTAAGCCATACAGGCTTCCTGGCTTTAGGATGAGATGCTCTTAATTCCAGCATCACATTTTTAACCCTAGCATCATATACCCTAGATTCAGCCACTTCGGAAAGACCCCACTTATGACGACATGAAACTCTTGGGGAATGTGCAGATACAAGGCGTAACAGTGAGACTGTGAGGGTGGGGGCCCCATGATAGCTTTAGTGGCTTCATAAGAAGAAAAAAAGCCCTGAGCTGTCACACTTGCTCCCCTCACCATGAGATGCCCTTGTCAGATTGTGACACAGCAAGAAGGTCTTCCTCAGATAGGCCCCTCAATCTTGAACTTCTCAGCCTCCTGGAGTATTAAAATACATCGCTCTTCTTTATAAATTACCTCATCTCTGCTATTCTGTCATAGCCACATAAATAGACTAAGGTGATGTGTGACCATCTTAGTTTTTTTCACAAAGGAAATTTTCCAGTCACAACATAGTTCTACCAATTAGTGTTTTGTTAACGATTGGGAAAACCAGCAGAATTAATGTCTTGGTTTTTTGTTGTTGTTGTTGTTGTTGTTGTTTTTAAGACAGGGTCTCACTTTGTAGTTCCAGCTGGCCCTGAGCTCAGCCTCCAACTCACTTCACAGCAATCCTCCTGCCTCTGCCTCCCGAGTGCTGGGATTACAGGTGTGAGCCACCGCACCCGGCACTGTGGTATGTGGTACTGACTGCTGCTGGGGTGAGTCTCCACGCCCAGTATGGTATGTGGTTACTGGGGATTGAACCTGGGACATGCGCTTGCAAGACAGGCACCGGAACCACTGAGCTAAATCTCCGGCCCTTAATGTCTTGTATTTTTAAAAAATGTCAGGTTCAAGTTTGATACGGTGGTACATTATTTATAATCCCAGTACTCTGGGAAGCTTAAGCAGAAGGATCAGTAGTTTGAGTTCAGCCTAGAAAACTTAGTGACTCAATGAGTCTCAAAATTAACAAAGCTGGGCCAGGGGTTTAGCTCAGTGGTAGTGCTACCTGCCTTGTAAGTGCAAGGTTGTGAGTTTGATCCCCAATACCAAAAATAATTTTAAAAGGTTGTAAATATAGCTTAGTATGAAGGCCCTGGGCTCAATACTCAGTACCATCCACACAAAATACACGCAAAATCAGATACAGAATTTAAAGCAACAGTGAAAGACTGCTGTGCCTCTGCCTGAGTACCATGGGGAGCTATGAAACCTGGAGAGAAGGCAGTGACATCTGTCTCAGCTGTGACCATGAGTGGATATGTGCTTTTTCTTCTATAGAAAGGCACTAGAAATATTATTAGCATCTCAGGGTTCAGTCCTCAAAATGATTCTGGCATAGAGTAAATGCTTGTTAAAAATAAATGAGTAGAGAGTCTTCTTAAATTAGTGTACTGGTCAATGATCATATTTCCCAATTGAAATGCAGAACATTATTAAAACATGGGCCACCTCTAGGAACAAAAGCTTCTCAAAATAATACCCTGCCTCCATAGATAGTCCTAGGCCTGGCAGAATCCAGTGGCAGTGTACGTTATGATGCTGATGTTTTGGATGTACCATCCCATGTTGACATCTGAATACTGCCAGCCCCTCTATTCCACTCTCTCCCAACAGTCTTGCATCTTCAGGAGATAAAGCCAGAGCACGCTCAGCTTCAGGGAGGGTGAGAAGGTCAAACTCACATTTTCAGCAGTTTCCTAATAATTCTGTGAACAGAACACACTGGAATGGAAAGGATTCCATGTGAATGATCCGAGCATGCCTCCCATTCCAGCCCCAGAGTTTTAGGGTGGTGTCTTATGGGTATAAAGAAAATAAATCTATGGCCGGGGAGTTAGCTCAGTGGTTCTGGCGCCTGTCTTGCAAGCGCAAGGACCGAGGTTCGATCCCCGGTAACCACATACCATACTGGGCATGGAGACTCATGCTCAGCAGCAATCAGTACCACATACCACAGTGCCAGGCGTGGTGGCTCACGCCTGTAATCCCAGCACTCAGGAGGCAGAGACAGGAGGATTGCTGTGATGTGAGTTTGAGGCTGAGCTCAGGGCCAGCCTGAACTACAAAGTGAGACCCTGTCTCAAAAAACCTAAAATAAATAAATAAATAAATATATACATCTAAGGAACTCCAACAAGCAAGCCAGCAATTTCTTAGCAACTTTCTTCCATCACAGGTTAGTAGTCCCATTGAGAGCCGTGGAATTTACTATAAACCTTTGCCTTTGTTTCTTACAGAAGCAAAAGGAATTAATCACCAGTAAGGGACTAATAGAGTGTAAGAAATGTCTAAAGATCGTCTTTATCCAGTCAGATTTCTACATAGAGAAACACAGGGCAGTAACACCAGCGAAGAAAGAGAGCCATCCTCAACTTGTCAGTGAGGCTGGGAAAGGGGTAGAAGAGGAAACGTGTACGTATGAAAGGGGCTGCTGGAGCCCTGGTTCCTCTGACACTGGCAGGGTTAAGCTATTTCCCGTGGCTGAGACACAGGGTAGTCAGCCCTCCCGGGGTCCGCTGTAACCTCACTGCTGCGGCCCTGCTTGGGCACACGCAGGCCGATGCTCTGCCTTCCATTGCTCTCCGTTCTTTGTTTCTCTTCTCTCCTTTTCCTCCTCAGTCTTTCTCTCACTTTCTCTTCTTTTTTTCTGCTGATCAAATTCAGTAATATGCTATTTCTTTTTGTTACAGAGATTTTCAAGCACATACAGAAATAGAGCAGCATATGATGAATTTCCATGGATCTACCACCCAGATTCAAGTATCACTAACACTTCGCCAATCTGCCACTCAGGATTTTCCTGGAACATTTTTAAAGTAAATTCTAGTAATTCACTCATAGAGGTGTCATATGCTTCTCTAAAAGGTAAGCAGTTCTTAAAATTCCAGCCACAATGCACTCATACTTCCCCAAATTAACAGTGTCTTGGTGTCATCAAATATTGACTTTTAAAAATGTCCCTAATTTTCTCAAAAATAGCTTCCTGTGTGTGGCTTGTCTAAATAGTAAGCAAATCTACGTGGTGCATTTCACTGATAAGTTTCCTAAGCTCTTCCAAGAAATGACAGTCCCCCTCCTCCTTCCTGGTTCTCCCGCCACATGTTAGACCTGCTCTGCTTCCCACAGTCTCATGACATAACTAACACATTCTTCTGCTCTGTGCATTTTCCACCGGCTCCCATTTAGACTTAGAAACTTATTTAGGCTTTAGCTTGAGCAGTTCTGACTGCACCACAAAGGACGAGTTACCTCAGATTTTGTGGTATGGAGTAGAAGAGTCAAAATGTGAATACGTGGCAGGAGAGCATCCATATCTGTTCTTTGTGTCCCCCCTGTTGTATACACCTCTCTCCCAAAGCAACACGCCTTCAGCACTTACAGAATTGAAGCCATTAATGAAATCCAGGTTTTTTAGGACTTCAGTACAAATCGCTCTGCTCAACTGACGTGCCCCAAATTTTATTAATGCACATCTGTATGTTGTAAAAGTTATATTTCATGAACTTTGCCAATGTTGATGAGCTTGGCTCAGCTCTATTCCTTTGTTCCATCTTTTTCTCATCAATACAGATTAAAACAAGAAAAACTTTTTAAAGATTTTCATGTTTTTCAATAAGAAGAAGCAACCTCCATGTGAATGCTAAACATTTGAAACTAAATATATAAAAATATTACTCAAAAGTTCGCTGTCCTCAAACATTTAGATTTTTTTTAAGAAACTGGCATCTTGGGTGTCTGTACATGTCTTCCACTATGTGTGGTTCCTGTTCTTTTGCAAAACTTGCTAATTTGTCAAAGCTTTAAGTTCTGTGAAGGTAGCATATCTAGAGAAGTAACACTTTCTTTTTGATTTAGTCATATAGAGTTTTAAGACAAGATGCACTTTTTAGCATAGATATCTTTAGCAACAGTGAGATTGAAATGGATGGGGGTTCACTGTGGACAACTGCCCTGTGGTTTATGCCCAGAGCAAGCTCTGAGCAGTTCAGGCTGTAAAGAGTTAACCCCACAACTGGCTTCTTTTTGGGAGTGAGTCGGACCAAAGCCTGTGAGACTCAGCCAAGGTTAGAATGACTCGCACTCAAATTCCATTCCCAAAATTAAAACCATCTTAACTAGAAAGACAAGGTTAATCATTAACCAAAACTTATATCTTGTCTATTCTGTTCCTAACACACGAATACTTTGTATCTTCTTTTAGAGGCCTCACCTGTATCAGCAACGTATCTTTAGCGACCACAGATAGGCCACTTACTCAATTTAACAATGATTGTGTCACCAATAAATACAAACAGTTCTGTCTGTTCAGGATCATTGCTCACCTAGCATTGATCATCTGGTTCCTTGTCTCTCACTTTGACTCTGTCTCTAATCTTTCTTCTTGTCCTGCATCATACTATCAAGCAGGAGATTGATCTCTGCTGCAGAAGTCTCAGATGGTTCACCCTTTCCCCACTTTTTCTATACCTTTAGAGATGGAAGCAGGGGAGGAACGGGAGCCTACAGTGATATAGGGACAGTACTTGGGACAAGCATAGTCAGGGGCCAGAGGAGCTGGCCTGTAGGAGCTGGATCGCCTCTGCACCAGAGACTCACGTGGAAATAAGTAGCATCCACAGAAGCACAGCTGAGTCAGCTCCCCTCGTCAAAGCCAAGCCATTTATCCTGGACACACTGGGAGCCAGGTACCCTGTGGGTCACTGTGAAACTATTTCACTTGGAGAGAAACATGGCTTGAGGCACTCAGGGAACAAAATTCCCTCTGAAGATAAACTCAAAGAATTACACACACATATAAGAAAGTTTAGTGTAATGAAAAACAGAAGACTTACCATTTTGAGATCCTGTTTAAAAATAAACAAATGAAAGAAAGGCTGAGGATGTGGTCCAGTAGGAAGATCCAAGGCTCAGTTTTTGGTACTGAAGAAAAAGAGAGAGAGAGAGAGAGAGAGAAAATCAGCTGTGAAAAATAGTAATGAAACACCTCTAAATAAATGAGATTATTTGAGAAAAGTATTATCTTCACAGTCATAAGGAAATGTAAGTGTAAAAAATGACAAGTGTTGACTCTGGAGCTAACAATTGATCAGGTGATGGTGAATCGTCACGGTCACCATTTGACTCTGTCTTGACGGCTTAATAAATGTGAAGAGACGTTGGTGATGTAGGTTGAAACTTTTCAAATGATATATTTTAAATATGTCCATTTTATTTTATGTCAGTTTTATCTCAGTAAAGCACATTTTTTTGACATTTCACTTTTTATTTTCCATCAGTTATTATTTATAAGGTCACACGTATCCTTTCTGGTTATTGCTCCCACACCAAAACACTTTCCTGTTTAATGACCCTACAAGAGAAATTTGAAATAAATAGAAAGGTAACCTTCATGACACACATGAGGGACCTGAAGTTTCGTAAAACCAGGGTCTGAAGGTACTGCTTTTGCCTTCTGTAGAGTAAACCACGCTGTTCTATTACTAATTCTGCTGGAATGCATCTTTGCACTTTAGATTTGATCACTGTAAAATACAGGGCTATGTTCCCTAATGAAAACAGTCATGGTGAATTCTAGTGCCTATTTCTGCATTTGTTTATTAGAATATTGGTTAAAACACAGGAGTTCAACTGTGAGACTCTATTAACCTAAATGAAATCGAAAGTCAACGCCTCACAGAGTAAACAGGTGAGGTGGCAGCACTAATCTCTGAAATGAAGCCTTGAAATTCCTTCTCCTTCCAGACCATCACTGATCTGCATGTTTCCTGCCCTTGTGCTGGAGTTAGCTACCAAGTGCAATTAGAGACAAAAGAGGTGAAATCACAGTGGACCTGGGTGAAATCTACAAGATTATTAGCAACTGCTTTGCAAAGCTGGGCTCCAATAAACCAGAGAATTCGAAGGAAATGGAGATTCCAAAGTAAGTAAGAATTACCAAAGCTGGAGAGGATATAAAAGCCATGAATAATCCAATAACAAGTAAAGAAATTGAAGCAGCAGCTTAAAAAACAAAACGCTACCAATCAAGAAAAGCCCACAAACACAATAGCTTCACTGCTGAATTCTATAAAAATTTTAGGAAGCTGGACTGGGGATTTAGCTCAGTGGTTCCAGTGCCTGCCTTGCAAGCTCAGGATCCTGAATTTGATCCCCAGTAACAACATACAACAATACTGGGCATGGAAACTCACACTCATCAGCAGTCAGCACCACAACACAGTGAGCTCAGGGCCAGCCTGAACTACAAAGTGAGACCCTGTCTCAAAAAAAAAAAATTTTTTTTTTAGGGATCTAGTAGCAATACTCTTAAAACTCTTTAATGACATAGAAAAGGAAGCAGTATTCCTAAAGTCATTCCTGAAAGCTAGTATTACCCTAGTTTAAAAACCAAAAATGGACACAGTAAAAAAGAGAGCTGCAGGTCAGTCTCTTAAATGAATGTAGATGCTGACATCTTCATTATGATATTAGCAAATATTATGATATTAGCAAAATATGAATTTTGGTTTAGTTGTTCCTGTCCCTTGTTATCTCTCAGTTTGTAACTTTTGGAATGGAAACATGTATCTTGTGCCATTGAATGTTGAAAGTGTTTAACTTTCTTTTTATTTCTCAGCTAAGAGTTTGCCTGAAATCTCAGAGGAGAATATGTCCTTCGACTTTAGAAATCCTGAAACTGTTAAGACTTTGACACTTTTGGGGAAGGACTAAATATCTTTTGTGTGAAGGAATGTACAAGGCTCTTTCCAAGCAGGGGCCAACTCTTACGGTTGGTGTCTAAAGTTTCCCTCAAAGACTCAAGTGGTTGTAAGCTTTTTCAGAGGTGGTTTGATGTAGGGTGTGTGACCCTGGAATTAATTCACAATGCAGTGCTATGCACAAAGGCATTGGGGTTAAGGGTGTGAGTGTCATCTGTCCTAAGTAGCCTCAATAAGGGGAAGAGTAAGATAAGATAAAAGAGGATACTGTTGTATCTTTGTTGCTTTCACCGCCATCTGCCCCTCACATGTATTCCATGGTGCCTTAAATCCAGACAACTATAGACTGAAAACTCTACAAACCATGAGTAAAATAAACCTTAACCTCTTTAAAAAAAAAAAAATATATATATATATATATATATATATATATATATATATATATATATATGCTGGCAAACAAAATGCAACAAATCATCAAAAAGATCCTTTGTGATGACTAAGGAGAGCTCATCCCAGGAATGTAGGGATGGTTCAACATACACAAATCAATAAATGTAACATATCACATAAACAGAAGCAAGGATAAATATCATGTGATCATCTCACAGATGCAGAAAAAGCCTTTGATAAAAATCCAACATTTCATTCATGATTAAAAAAATACTTGAAGAAAACAGGAGAGAAAAAAATGTCTCCCAATCTGATAAAAAAGATTTGTGAAAAATCAACTGCCAACATCATATTAACCAGGAAAAAGCTGAACTTTCTCCCTCTGAAATTGAGAATAAGACAAGAATGTCATCACCACTGTTCAATATAGTTTTGAAATATTAGAGCAGTCAGACAAGAGAAAAAATAAAGAGGATAGGTAGAGGAGATTAAAAAGTCATTATAATTATTTGCAAGTAATGTGATCCTCTACATAGAAGATTAAAAAATTCCACCAGAGTCCTAGGATTAATAACCAAATTCAGAGACATGGTAGGATTTAAAATCAATACATAAAAATTAGTAACATTCTTGCACACACCATTGATGAACTAACTAAGAAGTTAGGAAAGCAATATTATATTCACAAAAGCATCAAGAAAAAAATAGTTAGCAACTGGCCTAGTCAACAAAGTGAAATAGTTCTACAACAAAAACTATGGTGCTCTGGAAAGAAGATCAAAGAGTACGTCAGAAAATGAAAAGATATTTCTTGTTCCCGGATAGGCAGAAGCAAAATTGTCAAAATGGCCATATATTCAAAATTGATGTGCAGACTGAATGCAATCCAAATCGAAACACCAAAGCTATTCCTCACATAACTAGAGAAAACTATCCTAAAATTCATATGGAATAAGAAGAGATTCAGAAGAAAAAAATCTGGGCAACAAGAACAAAGCAAGAGACATCATTACAATCCCAGACTTCAAATTATATTATAAAGTTACAGTGATTGGGAAAAAAAAGGAATAGCCTCGTATTGGCACAAAAACAGACATATGAATCAATGAGACAGAACAGAAGATCTAGAAGTGACTCCAGGCATGCGCAGCTACCTCATCTTTGACCCAGAGGCTAAAATCATACACTGGAGGAGAGAGAGCTTGTTTAACATGTAGTGCTGAGAAAACTAGTTATACACTCGCAGAAGACTGAATCTAGACCCCTATCTTTCACTGTGTTAAAAAAAAAAAAAACACTTAACTTGCTGGGAAGAGACGTAGATAAAGCTGTTGAAGTCCTAGAGGTAAGAAAGGACTTCTTGAATAAAAGCCTGGCTGCACAGGAAATAGTGCTGAGAATCAGCAAATGGGATCGTATCAAATTAAAAAGTTTCTGCACATCAGAAGAAACAACCAGATGAATAAAAAGACAATCTAGAGAATGGGAAAAAATTTTGCCAACTGTACCTTTGACAGAGGACTAATATCTACAGTTTATCTAGAGAGAACGCAAAAAAATTCGACTCACCCAAATAAAAGAATTAATCAAAAAATGGGCAACTGAAATGAATAATCACTTTCAGAAGAAATATAGCCAATATATACATGAAAAAAAGTACTCAATGTTCTTGGCCATTACATAAATGCAAATTGAAATGGCACTGAGATTACATCTGACTCTGAAGGAAAAAAGGCTATCATTAAGAAGTCAAACAACAAGTGCTGGCAAGGCTGAGAGAAGATAAGAACCTTTCTATTTTGTTGGTGGGAGTGTAAACTAGTACAAACATTATGTAAATCAGTGTAAAACTCCTCAAAAAAGTAAAACTAGAAATTCCATTTGACCCTGATATTCTCTTTCCAGGCATCTTTGCAAAAGAGTTAATGACATCATATTACAGTGACATATATACACTCACATTTATAGCAGCACAACTCATAATAGCTAAATCTCAGAAGTGGCCTGTATGTCCATCAACAGATCAACGGATAAAGAAAATATGGGAAGAGCCAGGGATTTAGCTCAGTGGTTCTGACGCCCGCTATGCAAGTGCAAGGGCCTGGGTTTGATCCTGGTAACCACATACAACAATGCCGGGTGTGGTCACTCAGGCCCAACAGCAACCAGTACCACATACCACAGTGCCGGGCGTGGTGGCTCACACCTGTAATCCCAGCACTTGGGAGGCAGAGGCAGGAGGATTGCTGTGAGTTTAAGGCTGAGCTCAGTTCAGCCTGAACTACAAAAGCGAGACTCTGTCTAAAAATAAAAAACAAAAAACGGTATTTATACATACTACCCCATCATAAAGAAAGGTAAACTTGAGTCATGTGTAGGAAAATGAGGCCACAATGTTAAGTGAAATAAATCAGATACACAAGCTCCAATGTCACATAGTTTCTCTTATATGAAAAACACAAAATCTAAATAAAGGGTAAAAGAACAGATGATAGGAAATAGGAAGACAGGACTTTCTCAGATGGGAAGGGAACCAAGAGATGGAGGAAGGGGAAGGTGTGAAACAGTTACAGTATTCTGAGTACATGCACCAACTCCCCAAGAGAAATGTGATCATTACATTTTATAAAAATATACCAATAAAAATGAGAAATAGGAACTGTGAAAAAATTCCAGAAATGCCTTTTT
Source organism: Petromus typicus (assembly GCA_004026965.1). Lineage (NCBI taxonomy): Eukaryota > Metazoa > Chordata > Mammalia > Rodentia > Petromuridae > Petromus > Petromus typicus. Next base: position 1,008 of record PVIR01024881.1, on the reverse strand, counting down.
TTTTTTTAGACAGGGTCTCGCTTTGTAGTTCAGGCTGGCCCTGAGCTCAGCCTCAAACTCACATCACAGCCATCCTCCTGCCTCTGCCTCCTGAGTGCTGGGATTACAGGCATGAGCCACCACTCCTGGCACTGTGATATGAGGTACTGGTTGCTGCTGGGCGTGAGTCTCCACGCCCAGTATTGTTATGTGGTTACCGGGGAATCGAACCCAGGTCCTTGCACTTGCAAGACAGCCTCCTGGAACCACTGAGCTAAATCCCCAGCTCCTAGAAATGCCTTTTAGTTAAATGGTATCACCTGCCATCAGAAAATCATATTCCACCCGGGTAAATTTGAGAAAGTGAATCACCTTTCACTATGAATCAATCAGTACTCTTGTTACATGGAAGTATTATAACACAAGATAGCACTTTTTAAAATCAAAGTGTCTTCTACTTCTTAGCCTTCTCTTTCCTTCGATGCATGCATTGCCATCACAATAAAGCAAAAGGAAAACAGCAGTACACACAGTTGAGAGAGTAATGACTTTTATTTAATTTTTTAATGTAATTGAATTTATTGGTACATTTTACATATACATCATGATCACATTCAACTTTAAAAATTTGTACCTGTACATGACACATCTTGATTCTCATTTTTTTCCTTTCCCCTGCCCACCCTACAATGTCCCAACTTCCATATACAAAAGTTTCATCTCCATTTTTTTTGTTTTCACTATCAAATTTTTCCTTCCCTTTCTATATTTTCCCTACTCCCCCCTTTTACCTTTTCCCTTTGAACATTTTATTTCTATTTCACAATATCTATATTTCAGGGAGCTAAAAATGTTAGAGCAGGAAGATGCTGTAACAGGTCTCTCACGAGGCAGTAAGGGTCTGAGAAGAGATCCCTTTGCTTGCTGTGGGGAGATGTCAGCTAGCCCCATTAATGTCTGAAGTCTTCACTGATCCTTTGAAAGGGACTAAATGGCATTTTGGAAAACAGCTGTAGGCAATAAAAAAAA
>PVIR01024880.1:0-25474 GCA_004026965.1 Petromus typicus | reverse complement strand
TCTGCCTCCCAAGTGCTGGGATTACAGGGGTGAGCCACCACATCCTGCACTATGGTAGGTGGTACTGATTGCTGCTGGGCGTGAGTCTCCATTCCCAGTATGGTATGTGGTTTCCGGGGATCAAACCCAGGCCCTTGCACTTGCAAGACAGGTGCCAGAACCACTGAGCCAAATCCCTGGTCTCTTCACAGCTAATTTTAGAACCAGGTGAAGACTTAGTTTTCATACTTGTCACACTAGGTGCCAGGTAGACTTCAATGACATTCAGAAGTTGTCAGTTTGAGTTACTTGTCGTTTGGGAAACTCAGCAGGTAGGTATTTAGACTGTTTGTTGCTTTAATGTACGCCTGAGCATAGAGCAAAGTAACAACGAGGAACTGTGGTTTGTAAAGAAAGGTGCCAGAACCGCCCATGCCCTGTTCTGTATCCCCAACAAACACTCTTTTCTCTCTATTTCCTTCACTGCAGCATTCTTATTTTCTCTACTATATTTTAGTCAAGTAGTTTGGCTAAAACAAATTTCTTAGCCTCTATTTTTTCAATGTATGCAAGCTTTTTACAGTTTTTGAGTGATTTTAGATTTACAGAAAATTTGTAACAACTGTGTAACATTCCCAAATACTTACTCCTTGCCTTGTTTTTTCTTAACATTTTGCGTTAATTTGGCTCTTCTCTTAAAACTAAGATGCCAGCCTTCATGTGTTATTGTGAACTAAAGCTTTTAATTTATTCAAATTTCATAAGCTTTCATCTATTGTCTTATCATCTGTACCTGGGTCCTATACAATATGTAACATTAAATTTAAACATTAAGGTTCTGTTAGTTTTTATTAGCTATGATAGTTTCTCAAGTTTAGTTTTGATGACAGTTCTGAGGAGGAATGTCAGTAAGTGTGGTAATGATTACATCTGTTTATCCAAGTGCCATCTTTATGCAGTTTTTATACATCAACTGAACTTTAATGAAGTAGAGGAAGGGAAGAATTTCACTCTTAGCTTCTGAGTTAAGCATGTGTCCTAAATCTTTCCAGTCAGAAGAAATCACGACAGTCTTGTTCCAAAACCTTCTCATGTGAAGTGTAGGGCTGCCAACAATATATGCTATACCCCTGATGGGACTCTAAGTAGCCAGCAGTAAAACAAGATGGAAATGATCTTCAAATTCAAGCTAGAAAAATCCTGAGGCATCATAGCTAAAAGAATAATGTTTGAAAAATATTAATAGAAAAATTTTCGTACTATCAATTTACTTATACATGACTTCACACAAGGGAAACTCTATGGTTAGACATTAAGTAGTACTTATTAAAGCTAAATATAAAAGTATCAGTTATTTCATGTGTCTAGGAAAAAGAACATATTGGCTTATTAATATATTTAATTCTTTCAATAAGAAGAATTCTTCTATAACAAGTAATAGAAAATAGTTTTTCACTTTATTTCTATTTCTGAACTTTGGCCAGTTGTTTCATTTACTTTTACATTAATATTTTATTGAAAATGTTCATCAAAATTCTTGAATCCTGTGTTGTTTTGGGACTGCCTTCTATGAGCTTAACAGAGCTAGTTGCTAAAGTCTTATGAAGTTTGCTTTCTGGTTGTGAAACGGAGCTATTGTTAAAAAAAAGAAAGAAAGAAAATCATATAAATTTATAATCAAGCAAGTTTTATTTTAAAAACAGTATAAAAGGGAGAAAGAATGAAACTCTGGGTCTTGAATGTGCTCATTGCTAAGTCTTTTTCTGATTTTTTCAGGAAAATTAGAACATACACAAAACATACAAAAGTAGAATTGTGTCCTCTGATAACTTCCACTCATTTCCGACAGTTATTCACAAAGGAAACTTTTATTTCATCTACTCGCCTACCTCCTTCTACCACAGGTCCTTCTCTCCCACTATCGCTGTGTCTATAGATTCTCAAAAGATAAAGCCTTTCCTGACATAAACATAATCAAATGGTTATGCCATTATCAAATTCACCGAAATCTCATGGAGCATTAAAATGTCATTGATTGTCTTAAGTGAACATTTGCTGAGTCCTGTTTATAAAGCTGATTTTTTTCTTTTCCTGTAAATTCCCTTAAAAGATCAAAACTCCACAGCAGCCTTGAACATGAGCCCACAGAGCATTATACTGCCAGTCGTTTGATCCACTACCTGAGGTGAAGTTCACTTCTCTAGTAGTTGACAAAAAACATTCATGGTTTCCAACTTATCACACTCACATCTCGTTATAGTCGCTGAGTGTAGGAAACTTGTGGTATCATTTCTCATCAAGATGAGAAAAACATCAAGGATCCAGGACACAAGTGAAGAAGCTGGTCACCACACCCCAGGACGGGCCCTGCCTAGGGGACTGTTCAAACTGGAAAGTGTTTGCCTCCGATAGATGAAACCCCAGACAGCTTCCTGGATCCAGTAGACCCTGTGTACTATTGTTCAATTAATCATATGTGTTTTGGAGAAGAATTGTGATTTGCTTAACGGTACTTAACATATTCAATGGCATTTTTGCTGTTTTTGCTTTTCTAGTGGGACTTCATTCTTCCATTATCAGCCTCCTACTCTTTATGCAGTTTTTTTACTCAGTTTCTTTAAAATGCACATATGTTCTACAAACAGAATGGAATTGTCATTTGAATTTGAACCTGCTTGAACATTCATAGAACTATGATTGGTATCTATGGCTTTCTTTTTATTTTTACTCTATTTTAGCACTCTGAGTATTTTTCTACATGTGGACTTATTTGACAAAATCTCTTTTTTCCACTCAGCATGCATACCAAGAAACTCCCTTGTATATGTATGGGATGGTAGTTTGGTATTGCTTTTGGTCAGATCACATGGCCTTAGTACTTTGAATCAAAACTCAAATTTTATCTTTAATTGATGTCATTTTCTTACTTCATTACACAAAGGCTAAGAGTACTCCTCAGTTATGTAAGTATTAATTCAAGAGTTAAAAAGTAATATTAGGGTATAAATGATTATTTTTGAAGATATCATCTTGCTATCTTTTCACTTTCCTAAAATTTATATACATCTCCCTCTGAGAGAAATCTGTATGGTGAGATGTGCTAAAATATCTTGAGGCTTCCAATGCCTGGATTATAAATAGCTCAAGGTATAAAGACAAACTTATTTCCATTTTTCTGAAATGCTTTATTATAAAAACTTGTCTACTTTTGAAAAGCCACTTGTCTAAAATACATATTTTTAAACTAAAGCAAAATGCATATTATGGAGATGATGAGAACAATGTTTAGATTAGAACTCAGGCAACCAAGCTGCATCACATTATTTTTACATTATCTTAACTCACGTTCCTTTTCATTCTCCTATGAATTCTATGTGTCTATATAGTTAAATGAAATAGTCATTCCTTTGCACTTTATCTCAGCTCATTGGTGCTAGGAACACAATTCAGAAAGGACTTAATGGATTAACTAAAGCTTATTTGGGTGGTGATCCCAAATTCCAAAGTGGTTTACAATTCTATTCAATTTAAAAGACATTACTAAACTTCTACTACATGCCCACATTCATTTAAATATTAAAGAATGTAGAAAGATAAATACATATAAATTGCACTCCTAGAAAGATTGTTTAAAAATGTATTTGGTTTTAACATTATCGAGATAGTGTGGAAAAATGTCAACATAATATGAAATTCACATTGGCTTATATGTGATTTCATCTGTGAAAACACCAAATGAATGAGGAAACTGCACCCAGCTGAACTGAGCTATGACAATGGAATACATAAAGTATACATGTACCTACATGTAAACATTTACTACCTGGCTCCATTCATGGTATGCATTATAATTAACATGTCTTAAAAAATTCTCACTTTCTATTTTTTCACAGCAATTGGAAAACTGGCATCTGAACTCTTGTCTTGCCTCCTTCTCTTGATATTTGTAAGTTTTGACTGAACAATAAAACATGACAGAGGTCATGGGATGCCTCCTTCATGTTTATCGTGCATGCTACGGTAAAAGTAAAGAAATTTAAAATATAATTAACTTTTCCAAGCACTTGACTTTCAGTGAAAAGACAGATTATTGAAAATGCACTTCACCTGATAAGCCAACTCCTTGAAAGGAGAAGCTAGAGGGGGGAGATGGAGGAAGGTAAGTATGCTTTTCTGCTCTCTGTGAAGAAACAGAATTGGGTTGTGAGTTGCATATGCAGGGTTTGCTAAAGGCCTGAATCGTGAAATCCCAAAGTTTGCTTTGCCAGCAACCTGAGTGATTTGTGGAAAGACTGGAGCATTAGTAGAGATTGTTGCCTTTGAGGACACTTCAACTCATAGCAACATCATGAGCTGAGAGTCCACTGAAAACCCACCTGACCTTGGTACAGGATTGTAAGAAAATAATGAGTGTTGTTTTAAAAGCCACCAAGTCTGTAAAGAGTCATTAGTCAGATATAGAAAGCCAGCAGACCTTTGGATAACCATATGTGCAAGAAAACTTCTGATCTTTCACAAAATCAAATGTTACAGTTACATGTTTTTGCTGACTATTCACTAAGTGTGTGGCTTTTTAAGGGTTCCTACATCTTAGTTTCTCTCTCTCTCACTCTCTCTGCCTGTCTGTCTCTCTCTTTTTCTGTGTGTGTGTGTGTGTGTGTGTGTGTGTGTGTGTGTGTGTGCATGTATCAGTGGCTAAACCTACATCCCAGGTAAGTGCTCCACCATCAAGTTATATTGCCAGCTTTTAACTGTCTTTGTAACAGAATTTTCCATTGTTAAAACTCAGACTCATTTTCCTATGGACCTATATTTTCTGTTGTGCAGTTATCCACAGAAAAGTGACTTTTTATGACTTTATATGTTGTTTTATATCAAAACTACCAGTACTCACAATATATTTGTGGTGAAAATTTGAGATGCTTTTATAAGTAGGTAAACTGCAATGATACCTTGGTTTTTGATTGCAGTTTGTGCCACATTTGTGTTCAAACACTGAAAAGTTAATGAACTCAACATATTTTTCCCATAAGAAATAACAGGAAAACAAATAATTGGTTCTGAGGCCCAAAACTCACACTGGTAAATTCATTTTTCTAGGACATTAACAATTCACAATGATTTATTTTTATTAACTCTACCATAGTTTTCACAGTTTTTCTCCTAGTTTTACTGTTGATATCAATAATTGTATCTGGTGCTATGCTTACGATAGTCGATGGAGATAGAGTATAAGAAACAAGATCACAATGACTTATGTTATAAAATTCTAAACACAAACACTCTACATATGTTGCCTCACAAGAGTAGTACTTAGACTAAAGTGTACTTGTGTCCACAGGGTGGGTGAACGTGACCAACCGTTCTCCTGTACAGGTTTTTACAAAATTGATTATTGGTTTACTATTGAGCAAAGTTAAGAACACCAAGATGTTTTACAAACTTTGCTATTTGAGGAATGAAAAGTTTGTACTTGGAGCTATGCCATAACCAACATATCACTCCAAAAAAATGATGGTATTCAATATAATGGTCGTTTTGCTGTCATACATGTGTTTTTAAGGAAAAAAAAATAATTCACACAACCTCTCTGGGTTAAATCAGATTGTATAAGGTCATTTCTTTCCAACTTCCAACCACATTGGCAACATAAGGACATTCTAATATCTTTTAGAAATTCTTAGGTCTATGTGAATTTGTTATAATTTCATTTTCATCAATTGAGGAATCAAACTACTTCCTTTGATGTTATAAGGTTTGCCATTCAGGACATGAATCAATGAAATGTAAAGGGTATCATAGGAGGACTTTCATAAGGAATTAAGAAAATATTGAAAAACATTTATCTTTAAATACAAAAGAGAAAACTGTATTAATTTTACAAGAACATTTTAAAGAAAGTTATACCATTATCAATCAACAACAGCAAGTCAGTTTATTAGAGCTAATAAATTTTACATGCAACATGTTCCTGCTAATGGAAGATAATTTCTATTATTAAAATCAGAATGACAAATTAAAGTAAAATAGAACTGTTACTGTTGATATGGATTGCTGCAATTACTTTAACAATGGTGCTTTCATCAAAAAAAAAAAAAAAAAAGAAAATACCTTTTACCTAAGTGTGTCCTCTGCATATCCCATCTCTTTGCTTTGGAGGTAGATAAATTATTCCAATTTCAGTCTTATAACTGGATGGGAATTTGCTTGAGGACGAGTACTGCCTGGAGATTTACTCATACCTGATTAGATGAGAATCAGGGCTGTGGACTTAAAATCTACTATTAGACTGAAAGAAAATGTAGGAACTAGGGATATAATAAAATAAATTTAGCATGTGGTAAGGACATGCATTTTAGTTGTCAGGATTAGAATGCTATGTTTTCGAAGTGTTACCAAAAAACGAGTGTTGGGATATTAATCCCCAAGATGCAAAGGACTATGAAATAGGCTCTTCATCTTTCAATAGATGGTGCCCACATATACTGAATGTGTCCACTTTGGCCGGAGTTGGTTCCTTGTGAAAAGATGTCATGAGCACTCTCTCATTCTCTTCCACCCTGTCTTTGACTTTCGGCTGAAGATCCCCTACTTTAGTAGAGATCCCCTACTTTATAGAACTTTCCTAATTCTGTTATAGAAGCATATTACTTGTATCCATATACTAGTAGTTATTCTATATTTCCTTTAAATTTAGGTCATTTGAAAAAAACACATAAAAATAAAACATCCTATTGGTTTTACTATGCTATACAGTTATAGAAAAAAGCTATCAAGGTGATGAGAAGGAAAAGAATAGATTATATCTGCTTAATTTACTTCAGCATTCAAATTATAAACAGGCAAGAATTTATGGTGATTTTACTTATGTATTTGTGTTTATGATCATTAGCCATTTGAAATAGTGATTCCAACCCTTGTAGTAAATCTCTCTGTAGAGGTTTTCATCAGGGGTTATCTAAGCTTTTCTGTGAGAAGCTGTTTTGACTTGTATCTAGATGTTCCTTTAACACCTCATGGGGCCATAGGTGTGCGAATGTCCTTTCAGGATGTCTGATAATTAAAGAAGCTTAATGTAGCTCTAGGTATGGATAATGCAAACTGCACTCTGGTGTATGTGGCACCAGTAGATAGACTTATATTCTGGATAAGATAAAAGGAAAAGTCAGAGTCGCTTCCACATGCCTCCTACGTGCTGTGTCATGAGCTGCCTCTCCTGTTTCTCCCCTGCCCATGTATCTGTCTTAGAGCAAGCCTACTGTGCAAACTGTGAGCTGGAATATATTTTCTTCCTTTAACTTTAGGTGTCAGGAGGTTTGATCCACAATGAGAAAAGTAACTAAGCCAAAAGCCTCACCAACATAGAACTATGTTAGCAGTCACCATGTTCCTACTTGCCCTCCTACAGAGAACCTTAGGATCTTTATATTTATGCACAAAGTTTATAGATTTTGGAATAGGAATTTGTCTCAAAATGTGTCAGTTTAATTCCTTCTCTGGTATTTTAGAATTTAAGGAGACATAGAAGGGTATAAATATAATAATATCAAGGAGAAAAATCCTTGTGTTCCTTAACTGCCTTCCCTATAGGTCAAGTAGGAGAAATAATGAATCAGATGCCAGACACAAATAAATCCAAAAGATACAGGGAAAAAAAAAAAAAACCCTTAAAGGCAAGGCATCAACTTGGAGCTAATGTACATCTTTCCTAAGGCTTGGTTTTCCAGTTGTCACATATTTCCAAAGCCAATATGTTTTTCTCTCCCTCTCAACTAAATTACCTGGGTTTCTGTCACTTAAAACCAATGGGTACCTCACTAATAAACCTTGGGCAGAAAGGAAAGAAATGAACTAGCCTCAATTACATTCCTAGTTTGTGCCTTATGCTTCCTTAATTTGAAATTTTAATGAAGCTTTGGACCTTTACCAACTGATCTGTTAAGTGCATAATATATCCGTCATGGTTCTCAACATTTGGTACAAGAAATAGAGTCATGCAGGTTTAAGGGGATAAAAATGATGCCATGTCAAAGCAGAACTCCTTCAACCAGGAAGCAATATAAATTATTTCCTCATCTAACTTATTATTTTGTAGATCATGTTTGTAAAAGTAAATAACACTGAAATGACTCAAATAAGCTGACTCACTTTCTGTAAAATACATGCCTCAAATGCCTTCACAATTTCCCACTTCTGTGAAGCAGAGAATGCTCCTTTCCCATTTTTCTATGGCTTTCTATCAAACCTATAATAGTTACATAATAAATGTTTGTTGACTTTGAAGGAAGGACAGAAGCCATGTGGCTGAGGAAATTTGGGTTTGTGACGAAAGTCACACTTTAGAATCACACTTCATATCTGATGCTTAAAGTCTTTTAAAATATTGATAAAATAAAAATTCAGTGTTAATTGGAATTCTCTATTTTGACTGTCAGTTCTCTCATTTACAACATTAAAAGTGGTATCATGTATAATTGACTGGATAACAGCAAAAGCCATTCTGAAGTGTTATGAATCTGCTTAAACAAGTGTAGGACTAGAAGCTGAGGTGTAAAGACTCAGTTCTGTGGATGCAATATCCGGTTCTGCAGTGTGCCTCTGTGCTTGCCCACTGTGCGTGGAGGAGCTGTGAGGGTTTCTGATGATGTGGAGCAATCAGTGGTGAGAGATAAAAGGCTGGAACGTTGAGGACAAGGATGAGTTCATGCATTTTAAAGGAAGTTGTGCCTTAAATAATTTCAGGGCAAAGGAGGCCGCAGTTGGTGTTGGTGAGACGAGGTGCTTTCCAAGTTCAAGAATGCTAAACTTCTGTCTATATTTGTAGAAAAATAAAACCAAGCAAATAAAAATGTATAACCCAAACCATTGATATATGCATTGTCAATTTAACTGATTTGTTCAAGGAATTTGAAAAATCACAAGTAGTCAAAGTTACCACAGTATTTGTGAAAATATTCTTTCACTGATTTTTATGCCACATAAAATTAAACAAGGACTATGAAGAACGTAGTACAGTTATTGTAATATGAACTCATATGAAATGGATTTATTGTCATTAGTTCTATGTTATCATATGAATTTTACATGATAATTCAAAGGTCTTTTGTATACTATGGTCTCAGTTCTACAGCAAGACCGTGATTGTGGAGAGCAATTGGGTTGTGAAGTTGAGCTGATGGCCAAGCTATAAGGTTGGCTTCTTGCTGGTAAACACTTCCCTGTGATACTGCTGACTTCTTTCTTTGCTTCATTCTTTGTGTCTGATAAAAGGGCCTTGAAAGTACTGGTCCCTACGCTCCTCCCTTAGCTCATGTAATAGCATGGTTTTACCCAAGCTATAAGTCTGTCCACAAATGCTTTGGTGGAGCTCTGGAAAGTTTTAAGGATTTAAGAGAAACTTAGTTCACATGGTTTAGGATCAGAGATATCAATTGATGTAAGGAAGCTTGGTTTGGTTTGTTGTCTCTGTAGAATGGGGATATACAAGGGCCCAGAGCCTGCAGTATTTGCTATGAGGAATTTAGGGGGAAGGTTCAAGGTTTCTGGCACAGGCCTGAGAATCACGAGTCTGGTGGGCAAAAAAAAACATTGCTTCAAACACAAATATGAAATGGTCTCTTACCTCTAGGCATGTTTTCAGAGTTAAATTAAAAAATAGGTAAATATACTTGGTCAGTTATGCTAGGAGGAGATGACAGAAAATAGTGTATGTATTTGCAGTTTGTCTTACAAGAAATATTCTTAGAATTTAATTTTATGTTGGAAAACTGTTTATGGTCTTTTATTTCCCTTTTTCCCCCTTTCCTTTACTTTTCATTTATTATCTCTGTGCAGAAAGATTGGATCAGTACTGTTTTGACTTCAGGCTCCCTATACTGATGTTGTAATTTCTAACACCCAATCAGAAGCAAACCCATAAAACTTGTGTTAATGGGATTTTGCCTTGAGCGCCATCTGTAATTAGATAGGGGTTTCACTGCTACTCCATTATCACGATTTCTAGGTGAGTCTCTCAGGGTGCCTTTGGCCTCTGGGCCTCCAAGCTTTATGGCACTCAGTGAGTGTTAGGGAAGCTGCCTTGGATGTTCAGGCATATGTGTGTGTATGTGTGTGTGTGTGTGTGTGTGTGTGTGTGTGTGTGTGTGCGTGGCACACACACTTGCGAATAACCACAGTTTCACACATGCAGCATGGATAATTTCAGAAGTTCCCCTGTTCATAAATGTGTCTGTGCTGTGGATTCTGCCCTTATTTTATCATTTCTCTGTTTTGCACATATTGCCTCTCTCAATGTAAGTACAATCCAATCTAGAGGCACAGAAGCAACCGCAGATGCCGCACCAGAAGTGTGCTGATGGCACCATCTGCTTCTCGCAATTCTCTCCTGGTCATTGATTTCTTTGGGAGATTTTCTTCAACATAGTTGAACAATCTTATGGCATGTCGTGTGACATATGGAGTGCTTTTTCACTAGTGATTTCAGAGTGCTGTGGCAGAGAGAGGAAGGGATGTGGATTGAGAAGGCCAGACTGGGAAGTCTGGATTGGCTTCCTCTCTTGACAAAGTCACTCTTCCTTCCTGTCCTTATTTTTCCAGTCTATAAAATAACGACCCATCATTATTAAAGAGGACTATAAAATATTTTAATAAACAAATATCTTTACTCAACAAATGAATTACTATGTAAAAATAAATTATAGCAATTATAATTTCCTTATACTTTTTTAAGGATACACAAATCACTTTCTAGCATTCAAAAGGAAATTTTTCCTCATCTCTATTAATTTTCCTGACATCTCTGCCAGTTCTATTTTGTGGCTGACGAACCTATGATTTCTAAAGCCTTAAGCTAGAGTTTGAAATTTGTTTTAAAACTGTTACTAATGTAAACAAAAGGCTTTAGGATTTAGGAATAAAAAGCACACAAGAGAGAGTCATAGAGAGAGATTGGAGAACTAATTAGATGTCACGTAGCGTATGTTAAAACACTGGCAAAAATAGTCACACAGATATCGACATGTTGAACCTATAGTATATAATAAAATGAAGAATAAATTGGAAGGAGAACCAATTCTTTCTTCTTCATAGAATTCCTTGGCTTGGTTTTCTGTCGCACTTTTATCCTGGAACTCTATGTCGCTGTCTCCTTTCTAAAGTTTTGCTTATATTAGTGCATGTTCAAAGTGCATAGTGATTACATGCACCATGGAGAGTTGGTTCCTGTACATAACACATTTTAATTATTTTATATCCCCCTCCTGCATGCCTCACCATTCCCTTTATCTCTGCATGTGGAAAAAGGTTCTGTACTGTTTTTGACCTGCTGATCTCTCCTTCTCTCTCTCAGTTAGTTGTAAAGTCCAATGAATTGTCTTGCGTTTAAATCTACCAGACAAAATCCAGATATTTTGAGACATCTTGCTCTTCTTTTACTGTTCAAATTATTTCTAACATCTAAGAAAGGGAATTCAAATCAGTTATCAGTAACCAGCCTGGAAATTGCAACTCTAATTTTAATACCAAGTTCATTTCCATTAAGCTGAGAGAAAGGTAGGATGCACTGAGAAAGAAGCTATTAAGTAAAACTAGTGCCATCTGCTTCAAACCACGTGGAAGAGGGAGCAGAAGAGGAAGAGGAGAAGGAATAGGAGAAAGAAAGAGAAAGAGGAAGGAAGGAAGAAGAAGAAAGAAAAAGAAAGAAAGAAAGAAAGAAAGAAAGAAAGAAAGAAAGAAAGAAAGAAAGAAAGAAAGAAAGAAAGAAAGAAAGACGGAGGAGAGGGAAGGAAGCTCTACAAAATTTTTGCCTCCAGGTCCTCTTGTACATGATAAGTACAGTCACAGAAATGACAATGTTGGTCCCATTCCACATACACATTTAGAAGTGCATTTTGCTGTGATTTTTTTTTTTTTCTTTCTGTCTTTGGCTGAGACAGAAACAAGTGTCTTGAACACTGAAACATCACATCTAGAAGTAACCACATCTTAAGTGGCTATACACCAACCTAAAAGGCTATATTGTCTGAAACCTTGATTTGCTTTCTTAGGAAGGGTGCAAATACATGACCAGAAAGAATCCTACCATTACTTGGATATTCCAGGAACATATAATTGAGAGAGGTATGTATTGTTCCCCATCTTTAACCTTTTTATTTTTATTCTTTTGTGCTGTATAATCTTTCCCTTGTATTTAGGCACTTGGTCATCCACAATAAAAATATTTCTTGCCTTCATTACAGCTTAAGTTTTCCCATTGCACTAAACTCTGGTTAAGGAAAGTGAGTGGAACCAGTGGGTTTAAGATAAAGGAAGAATCATTACTTGACTGTATGCAGTTTAGACTTTGCACTCTTCTACATTTGTTTTATTTCTTTCTTTTCTTTCTTTCTTTTTGTCTTTGAGACAGGGTCTCACTTTGTAGTTCAGGATGGGCCTGAGTTCACTGTGTGGCCTGGGGAACCCTCTAACTCACAGTAATCTTCCTGACTCTGCCTTCCAAGTGCTGGGATTACGGGCATGAACCATCACGCCTGGCATTACCCGGGATTGAACTCGGGACCTTGCGCTTTCCGAGAAGATGCTGGAACCACTGAGCTAAATCCCCAGCCCCCTTTTTACATTCTGAAATTCAACTTTGTCCTTATAAATAGAAAGAATTTTTTTTTTTTTTTTGACAGGGTCTCGCTTTTTTGTGGTTCAGGCTGGCCCTGAGCTCAGCCTCAAAATCACATCACAATCCTCCTGCCTCTGCCTCCCGAGTGCTGGGATTACAGGCGTGAGCCACCACGCCCGGCACTGTGGTATGTGGTACTGGTTGCTGCACACCCAGTATTGCTATGTGGTTACCGGGGAATCGAACCCGGGTCCTTGCGCTTGCAAGACAGGCGCCGGAACCACTGAGCTAACTCCCCAGCCCAATAGAAAGAAATTTTATTGGTGATTATTAAAGTTCATTACAGTGCTAGGAAAGTCTGTTACTTTCTCCTACCCATCGATCTAAACCTACATCAAACATGTACATCTAGAATATGCCAGTGGCAATTTTTTAAAATAGATGAATCTTGAATTTAGTTCAATTACTCTTTTTTCTGGCTTTATTTTTTGTTTGTGTGAAATGTCACTGGAAGTTGTTTTCTGAGTTGAAACAGCTAACTAATTTATACTAACCTGTCAGTGACTCACTGTGCTAATTCCTTGGTTTGACTGTTTTGACAAAAAGACGTATATCCATTTATAGATCCAGATATTCACTCACAAGTGCACACTACATATACACATCGGTGTTTACATACTTATATAAGTAGAGGGAAACACCACAAATTAATTAATTTCCTATGACAGAAATTTACATATTTAGTTAAAAACTACAGAAAAAAATTTAGTGGATATATTTATGTATTCTTTAAGTTTTCAAAAGCTCTTTTAGTCCAAAAGGCTTATCCATTAAGGTAAATATCACTGAAAGGAGCAAGTTAACTTGTGATGACAATAAATGCACATAAATAGCATATTTTAATATTCACAAATATAATAATTTAGATGGCCTTATAAGATAAAGGAATCTGATTCTGAAAAAATGAAAAGGGTGGAGGGAGGGCAAAGTATGTTATGTACATGTACCATTCCCCTGCAGTGAACATAATCATTATGTAACTCAAACTTGTGTCAGTAAAAAAAAAATATGAAGAGCAATTTCCTTCCTCTGAATTTCACTTGGAAGAACCTAGCAAGTAAGTCTGAGGGAACTGTGTGTTCTCAAGCAATATAACCACATGTAATCCCAGTGCACTACTGTGTGATCTCCCAGTTACTGTATATTAAAAGATTTTTATTCCTGTGTTCAAAAAGGAAGTATTTTTTTATCTTCATGCTCTTATACAAATAGCTACTTGGGGCCCATGTTTTGACTGTTCTTTTAACATTGCTAGAAGAATCAAATGTTGACCATTTAGTTATGTGAAATGATTAGAAGTAGGTAAATAGAGCTGAGGTAAGTAAAAAGAGAGGAGTGCTTATTAATTTTTTAGAGATTATTACTAAAATGAGCCTCAGGTGTTAATAACTGCGTTCCTTCTGGGTTGTCATATTTTGAAATAATAATGTGCAAGGCTTTGACTCATCAGCACGGTAGCAGTATCCATTATGTTGATTGAGGGCACCCAGATAAATCTCCTCGGTTACAAGAGATTTGACTGGATCAGAGACTGATGATTTAAATAAATAAAAAGGCAGAAATTTCTGAGCACATCATTAGTGTCAGAATCAATGAATTATCCCTGCTGGGCATATACTAGCACCTAGAAATACTAGTTCAGAGCCATCCATGACATATCTGGGAAAGTTGATGAAAAATTTAACCCTTCACCCTAAATTCACATCTTCTTTTTCTCTGCTAAAATATTATTAAAAGCAGAGATTTGAAATACATCGAGAAATATCTGCTTATACAATGATATTTGCGTGTTGAGTGCTAATCATCCAATGAGTTGCTAAGATGATCATCACATTCTCAATGGTACACCAGTGCTCACATAGCGTGGGGACTCCAGTTCTTAAGACGGGAGTCTGCACGGAATGGGTGTGGAGAACTCTACTCTGCAGGACAGTCTCATTAGAATTTAAATAAGCCTGAACCTCTGTTTTTGTCACTCACAGGATTCTCTGGAAATGTGCCTACAACTTAAAAACAATGTTAGGTGGAGTGACACAATTGACTATATACATACATAAATATACACATACAATAATGCACACATATATAGTTTTATCAGGAAAATAAACTATAAAGGAGGGGAAAATTTTAGTGGCTTGATACAACTGTCTTGAAGGATGAGAAAGCAATTGCATGAAAATGGAAAAAGTTGGGTTTGGATGCAACTGTGCTTACAGCAACCAAAGGGAGAGGAGTCTATGAGCGCGATTTTGGAATCTTGTCAGTCTTATTTGCAAAATGCATATAATGTCTTTTCAGGTCACTCATAAGCTATAAATTCAAACACCCCTTCTCACAAATGTAGAGGCAGTCTTTCCATTAGCAATATGATATTGTATTGAATGTATAATAATTATCTTTGGAGCAAGGCTCTTGTCCTGATCTCCGTTTTCCATTTGCAGTGAGTCAGTATTCCCACCATGGCCAAGTGTTAGGTGGCACTGTGGTGTCACTGAACGTGGAATCAAGAAAGGACGTACAGTATCTGTTTTTATAAACTGACCCAAGCAGATTTCAGTGCATTGTCACTCTCACTGGAAAACACAGGTGACGACACTGTGTATTATGTTTTACAAAAAGCGAGTGCTCAGTCAGTCTTTAGAGATTTAGGAATTTCTTATGATAAATTCCTACATAGATTGATCCAAGTAGGAAAATACAGAATGGTTTAGTCACCTAAATCTACCGATTCTCTCAAGCTGATTTATGATTAAATTAAATTCTAAGAAATAGAGATCTTTGCATTCTCGATTCTGCATTCTTTGGAAGAAAAGAAAAAGTAAAAGGGGATACAATTGTACAAAAACACACTGGCTTTCAAATATTCTAAACGCAGTATTATTTCACCCAAAATATAAAAGAATATGAAACTAAAAATAACAATCAATGGAATAGCCTCAGTACACAGAAGTTTAAATTTTGGAAAAGAGAAAGATAAAAATGGTATTAAGTAGCTAGCAACTTAAACATACATATAGGGAAGCTATTTTTAGTCATGCTGTGTATTAAATGTGAAAGAACTTTGTAGGCATTCTCTTTTCTTTCTCACTCTTTTACTAACAAACTTCCAATTCAAAGATGAAATTCGGTATCTATGATAGTTTGACATTTTGCAACAGATTTGTAGTGTTAATGACAAAAGGAATCTACAGAAGGATGTTAATTAGCATAGTGTGAGAGTCTGTTCTGAACAGAGAAGTGGAGATGACAGTGTTTGGCACGGTCACTTCATCACATGCAGTGTGAGTGGCAGTAATTTTTATTGCACTAAATTTTGGTTCAGGAGCTGTCTCAGGACAGACAGTGAAAAACTACGAAGATAATCATCTGATCTGAACAAAAACCTTAATGTTTATCAGAGTTTCAAGAGGAAAACTGAGGATCCAGGAAGCTTCACTGGAGGGAACCCTCACATGCTGACACTCCCACCTTACCATAGTGCGATGGGAACTGGGTACTAGTCGGAATGCGAACAATGTTTGATCTTCAGATGAACATTTCTCATGTTTTGAAACTTGATTTCACTGAGGCAGATAACAATTGTTTTTAAACTTTCACATTACATGACACAATAGGTAGTCTATTGATCTTTATTAAATCTGTACACATATTTAAAACCTACCACCCCTATTAACTATATTTTGAAATACATAATCTAAACAATAAGGTAGTGAAGGGAGGTGTTGATTTTGTTTAAACTTGAAGGATTTTTTTTTCTTTCTATTGCTAGCATTCCCCTATTTAATTTATCCTCAATATTTGAAACTGGGGTCAGGGATTTAGCTCAGTGGTTCCAGCACCTGTCTTGCAAGCGCAAGGACCTGGGTTCAATCCCTGATGACCACAAACTATATTGGGTGTGGAGACTCATGCCAAGCAGCAACCAGTACCACATACCACAGTGCTGGGTATGGTGGCTCACGCCTGTAATCCTAGCACTCGGGAGGCAGAGACAGGAGGATTGCTGTGATGTGAGTTTGAGGTTGAGCTCAGGGCCAGACTGAACCACAAAGCGAGACCCTGTCTCAAAAAACCTAAAAAAAAATATATGTATATATAATATTAATATTATATATATAAATATATATTCATATATATGAATATATAAATATTCATATATATATGAAACTGTATTCGATAATGAGTTTGCCCTTCCTGTTTCAATTATTTTGTAAAATATTTCTGAGGGAACATTTTCTACTGACTACTAACTACATGTTGCTACTTCATTTAAACAGCATTTATTCTTCTTATATTTCTCAGTTCAAAATCGACCAAATGGACAAGTACAGATTATGAGATTTCAAAATTAATCTTTATGTCTTGGACTAGTAAGAAACACTTCACTTGAGTCTAATCATATAAGCAAATTGGTATCTGGTAAATAGTAACATATTGACCATATTTTAAAAGTTGTGATAAAGTTATGATATAATCTTTACTGTAAAACAAAAGAATACTGATTATTATAAAATTTCTATTCCAATTACAATGCTTCTTCTAGAACAATTTTACTGAGAATGTATCACACGATTTCAATAGAATAGGGTCTCCATTGCTGCTTGCTCTTGTTGATAATTACACTTTGTGATGTGATTTGATACTTTGTCAGCTTTGCATGTTTGAATGAATGAGCTGGATAATAATAAGCTTCACATAAAAAATGAGACTCAACAATTTGAATGACCTATATTCCTTCACATTTTAGCAAATTGTTTTGGAAAGTTTAGACTTTAAAAATAAGTATTTTTTTTTTTTTTGGTAGGGTGCTAAGATGCTATTCTCACTGTTTCATTGTAATTTTAGCGAGGAATTTATATTTGAAAGATAAAATATTTAATATATAGCATGGAAAAAACCATGTTGTATGGAAATGAAATAAGCCATTTCACAGTAGAGTTAGAGATTTAGGAATCACAGCAGAGTTAGGAAAAGTAGGGGTTACATTTTGGAGGAGTTTAGGATTGAACCAGAATCTGGTATTTGAAGATTAAAATTTGAATGTTGGTCATGCTCATAAGTAAATAAATAGGTCACAGATGTGTAAATATTGTATCTTTTCTCTGGTATGAGAAAATGAAGATGTAAATGAGTTCTAGAGTATGTGTTATATATTGTGAAATAGAAAATACTCAAAGTGAAATGGGCTGAAGGGGGAAAAATAATGAGATTATACCAAAACAGAAAGGAAACAAAGCTTATGTGTATAGGGGTGAGGGTGGTAGGGTGGGTAGGAGTATGGGAAAAATGAGAATTAAGTGTCTTGTACTGGTACAAATTCTCATTGTTGAGTGCAATTTTGATGTGTACATTTAATGTACCAATAAAGATTTCAATTTTTAAAAATTTAAATGTTGGGAGAAATGAGAAAGTCCAGTGTAAAGAAATAATCCTGAAACAACTATGATGAAACAGTTAAGAGATTGTGGGTTTGTGCTTCCTCCAAAACTTTGAGAACAATCAATACCAGAATTGTAAAGCCTTAAGGACAATTTGTACTATTTTACATAGTTCAATGACTTAGTAGGAAAGGTATTTGGTATATAATGAATAAAGGAGTTAAAGATGAAGAAAGAGCCAAAGAAAAGGAGAAAGTAGAAGAGTAAAAAAAAAGAAGGTTAATAAGGAAGAAGGGAGAAGGAGGAGGATGAAGATAAAAGGATGAAGAAGAGGGAAGAGGGAGAAAACAGAGGAGAGAAAGAGGGAGAGGGAGAGTATGTATTACAAGGAACAGAAACCAAGCACCAGGCATAGCAAAAGACAGAAGCCATCCAGGCCAAGTGAGGGAATCACGCAGAACTCTTTCTGAGCATTGTGGCAATAGATCATGAACAGGCCAAGGGGAATTTACAAAACTCCCTCCATTTCAACTCCCTATCTAAACTGCAAATACTATACTCTCTTGAATGAATGCTGAAATTGTTTACTATTTGGTTTTTACTAATAAGATTTTGCTGAACAGAACATAATCATGATACTTTTCTCACACTATTTGCAGCTGTCACTAGTAAGCCTTAAAGTTTAGAAGGCTCAGAGTAGAATTTCTTCCACACTCCGGTGACATTTCAGTATAGCTTTTCTAGGAGGTTTTGTTTTGTTTTGTTTTGTTTTGTTTTTCTCCTTTTTATTTTTATTTTTTTAAATTGAAATCTTTGTTGGTACATTACATATACACATCATGATTGCAGTCCACAATGGGGATTTGTACCAGTATAAGACACACCTTAATTCTCATTTTTTCCCATAGTGCATGGAGATACATGGATTTGGGTTTCTTTGCTCTGGTCGCTCCACTGGTCCCTGAATCCAGGGAATCTAGCATATTGAGTATCAAGTGAAGAAAACAGTAGTGAAGACATACATGCTCTTCCAAACTGGAAAAGGGCAGACATCCTATTCTTGTTCCATCACTGAGTGCTTCTTGTTCTTAGACTCCTATCTTAGAAGATATCAAGGTTCTGCTGCAGGCAAAGGGGAGCTGGCAGTGCAGGTCCTGACTGGACAGCCCCCTCCCAACAGTACATTCACGTTATGAAAGTGAAACACATGTTGTAGTTGCCTACACTTGGTACTGAAACAACTGAGCAGATATTTCCTCATTGCAACACGCGCCAGAGCTTCTGTTTGACTGCAAAAGAAAAAATTCTGACCCTAAATTGGAAGAACAAATGGTGACTGCAATTGTTATGCATTTCAGCCAGGAATTTTGTCTAATTTTTCAGTAATATTCTATCAGACAGTCAGTATTAGTGATTTTTATTATTTTTTTCCTCGGAGAATTTAGAAGAGAAATTATTTCTAAGAGATTCCCAGAGTATCCTTTATTGATGCCACTCATGATGTTCAAGTGAATAAGTTACTTAGACTATACACTCCTGCAAGCTAAAATAATTGGTTGGTTGTATGTTTTATTTAAGGTATAAGATCCTGTATACTGAGGAAGGGAAGGATAGAGAGAGAGAGAGAGAGAGAGAGAGAGAGAGAGAGAGAAGGAGAGAAACGGAGACAGAGCCATCAGGGGGTGAGTATGCTGATGAAGCTGTAATCACCCTGATTCCAGTGTTTACAGAAACCCTTCTCTTTTCTGGGAAGAATTTAAAATTAATTTTAAAATAATTTTAAAGTGAGTTCTTGAAAAATAATATTCTCAATCTCTTGCTCTATTCATTTGAAAGAATAGTTAAATTTGGTACAGAATCTCTATACCTACTGATTTAAAACCATTTTAATTTTCTTCAGGATTGAGATTAATTCTCCAAGAATGATTGTCTTATTTTTGTAATTTTGCCTGTAACTGGGGTTGTCCATCAAATGAACATAAGAAACAAATGAAAAAGCATACAAGACACAATGTAGAAGCTAAATAAAATATATAAAAACATATTAGAAATAACAAGAAGATAAGCAAAAGCAAATAAGGTAAAACTATGTTATCAGCATTCACTAGTAGGGTGAACACAAATACAATATCATTGATAGATTTCACCATACTTGATTAGTTTCTCAGCCAAAAAGGTTTGCTTATATTGAACAAGTACTAAGTGCATCTGAGTAAGAGTAGATGTACTGTATCAAGATGTAGAGATAATTGACATTTCCCCCCTGAAAGAGATAAAAGAGTCTTTCTGATGTTTAAACCTCTGGCCCAACTTCTATTTGTAATACAAAACATTCTCAAATAGAGAGTTCCAATTAGTTAAAAAGGGGAAGGCATGAGTTTTTATTGTAAAAATGATATATCCAAACACTGCATTACCAGCTTTTACGAACACATATTTTGGTACCATATTTCCAATGATACTTTGAGCAAATAACACACATACAGGTTTTAGAGTTACTGTTTTAGGTTTTTTTCCCTGCAGAGTAAGTTTACACTTTAAATTTTTGCACATGATTTAAATTATGTGATGTATAACATTTAAAGTCTAAAGATAGTAATTATTGAATACCTACTGTTTCTACCTTAGGACTTCTAATTCCAAGATAAACATATCCATTAAATAACATGACCTTTCTTTAAAAAATGGCTAATTCATGCTATTAATGATTAAGAGTTACATTCTGCAATGTTTATTTTTCCCTTTATTGAGTCTATTGGTATATTTTAGACACACATGGTAGTATCATCCAACATTGATCATTTGTACCTGTGCGTGATGTATCTTAATTTTCATTTTTCTCTATCCCCTGCCCTCCCTACAACCCCTACCCCCTATATACATAAGCTTTATTTTCAAGTCATAGATTAAATTTTCTAGTCTTCATCCTTTCATTAAAAATTTACTGACAAAGCCTAAAGAATCATAAATTCAGACACATAAATAATAATCTGTATATCAACACTATATTAGACTTTTAAACTCAATTTTTAACCTAAAACTTCCAAGAATGAAGGAGATTTAAGAAAATATGATTTCTATTAGAGAATATTAATCCTTGGAACTTAAAATACTTACATCCTCAAATTTTGATTTAATCTCTCTGTTATGATGTTAAAATTTCAATATTCCTAAGAAATCCTCTTGATGATGAATATGTAGACAGGTTTGGAAAACCACTTAATTCAATGAATCTCTGTGGACCCAAATGTGGCATCAAGAAATGTCTACCATTATGTTCTGCATTTTCTCATTGCTGTATTTACTATCAGTGAATATTTGACTCTGCTACTTTCATGATTATTAAACTCTCACTGCCATGAGATAATGGCTCTTCTGAATGGCTTTAGTTATTCTCTTTATAACTTTATCCCTTAGAACATCACAATACACTTCTTTTTTAATTTGTCCATAATCTACTCCTTCTCTGTGCATTTCAGTTTGGTACTATAACCTAGTGATTTGTTCAAGCCAAAAAAAAAAATGAGCATTAACATTAAAATCTCATTTGCCTTCTTATTTCAGAACCAGTTTCTCACATTCAAAAGTCTCTTACACCTCCACTCTGTCTATCTATATACATCTTTCTGTACCCAGATCTATGACTTTAGACCCATCATAGTGTTTGTGTGAAATATTTCTACATCCTCCTCACTGGTTGCTGATCTCAGCCTTTCAGTGACAATACAATTTCTACATTGACTCAACAAAAGAACACGTGATTACATCATTCTTTGGTCTAAGATGCAACTATGTCCTCTAATGTCCTTGGCAATTAGTCTCCATACGTATTTCAGGACTCTTTTTCATTATCCTGTTCTACATGTTCTAATGACATTACTTTCCACTCCAGGTCATGCATGTTTTTCTGGGACCATTCTTTGTAACATATTTTCTTAATTCATCTCCTTCCTATTCCTAATCTACATATCCTCACACTGTGTTGTTCGAGCAGCCTCCCTGGGTATTCAAATATTGATAAATTGTCATACATGTTCTTATGGTGCTATGCTTCTCCCATTGTATCACACACAACATCACAATTAATTCTCTGTGTATTTGTTTGTTTCTCCAAAACTACAGAAAGCTCTGTAGTGAGATATATTGACTTTATTCTCAGTTGTATTTCCACTGATTCTCCCAGTGTCTGACAAATACCACCCATCCAAACACTACATGGAGAGCGCATGAGCTAAGATGAATACATTATTTATGGGCAGGAAAGAAGACAACGTGTCTTGAAGTAGACATAATTAAGTTCATCTATAGATATGAATTAGAAGTGAGAAGTAGGAGTCAAAAATAGCACAGTATAGTGCAACTGTTGGGAATTTTAAAAACTTATTTATTTTTATTTCTTAAAATAGTGAATTGCAGAATATTTAGTTGGGAAACTAAAAACTAACCAGATGTTCTGAAAGTTTATTGTAAGGATGATCAAAGTATGCATCAACAGTAAGAATGAAGATCTTTGTGGGGAATTAGGAAATAACCAGATTAACTAATTTTAAGTTGTATGAGTAACAAATTTATACAAATGAGCTCAGGTGTAAGAATAGCGATGGCAAATTTCAGGATTCAGATGAGAATTTCCTTGTGAAGATTTTGAAGGATTCCAGGGCTGATATAAGTGACTAATCACTTTGTAGAATGTAGACATAACCTAGGAAGTTGTGACTCAAAAAGGAGGATTTTAAAACTTCGATTTAAAACTAAGATAGGTGGATGTTGGGATAATGTCATGCACATATAAATATCAAGATATTATAGAATATTTGCTGTTACAAAATATAAGTATCTCATGATAATCTTCTAAATGTAATCCATATAATAGCTTTATATTTGCAAAAAGAAGATAAGAATATTTGAGTAACCCCAATTCCATGGAAATTGCTCATAAAATATAGCAACTAATATACCAAAACACATTTTATATTTTCCTGAGGAGAATAAGAGTCTCTTTAATGTATATTTATTGGTCTCAGAGTAACACATTTTTCAATGTAGAGACATTCGTTGTGAAAATGCCACCACCATAAAATACATCAGTTTTTATTTTAGCAGATTGAGAACAGCTCTATGAGACACGGGCCGATATGGATGTAAATGAAGAGTAAACTACTGGACCAATGTGTAGTGTGTTTGGTAGTAAATAAGATTAGTAATATAGTATATTAATAGCTTAGCACATAAAAACTATTTCAATGCAAAGATTTTTAAATCAAAATATATATTAGACACTTGAAAAACACATATATCTATAATGTGATCCTTTTAAAAATTATTATAAACCACAAAAATAAAGATAACAATGCAATACTGACTAGTATAAGTGAAACAATTTGGTATGACAAGTGATATATGTCAATAAATCATATATACATACATATATGTGAAACTGTTTTAAAAAGTATTATAGAGAAATGTTTTATGATCACAAAAATGAAACTAATACCTTGGATTCATTCATTTACACAATAATAATTATATCTGAGATTAAGAAATCAAAGAAAAATATCTTTTATTTTGTTCTTCTTACAGTATTTCTTTAAATTATAAGTAATTCTCTGAAAACGTTGCTACTTACTTCTAGTTCAAATTTCATTACAGCATTATACATTTTGGTCATGGTACATCAATTCAGGAACATTGTATATTCATGGGTAATTAATGTCTTAGAAATAACTATTTTCCCTTTACTAAAAATGATACAAAGCCTGCTAAGGAGTCTATATTTTCAGGAAATTATACTCCTACTCTATCCACAAAGGCATAGTAATCAATATATATATATATATATATATATATATATATTGCATACTTTTCTCTTTTAAATTGATTTATTGATTTTATTGGTACATCTTATAAATACTTCATCATCACATAAAGTATTGAGGATTTTTACTAGTACAGGACACATCTTGACTCTCACTTTTTCTCATTCCCCTGCCCTCCATACAACTTGCACCCCCTGAATACATAAACTTTATTTCCTTTTTTTGACCATCACATTTTTTCTTTCCCTTCTTTATATTTTTGAAAACATGATTATTAAGGGAATTAATCAAAGAATATATGTAGTGTTTATTTAGTGGCCTTATGGCCATAGGACAAGCCTAGAGCCTACTATTTCAATCCAATTTGATACCTCCTTTGAACATTCCTTATATCTCTAAAAGCAAATTTCAGCAAAACATGAATACATGAAACACTTGTGAAGTATTCTTTATTGATACAAAATAAAACAAACAAAAAAATGATGTCCAAGGCTTCTAGTTTTGCTTGTAAAAAGACTAAACTAGCTAGAAAATCAAAACCAGGTCTTTCAAATTTTAAAGAAAATTTAGTAGGAAAATGGCAAAAATAAAGGTTAAAAGGTGATGGGCTGTGGTCAACTCTGTCATTTATTAGTGAATTAACTTAAAACGATCTTGCTCCTGAGCTTTTTGTTTGTCATCTTTCACATTAGGATAATAATATACTCACTGTTAGATTCATTTAAGGGATCAGTAAAACTAAATATAAAACCGGGATAAATTCAACACTTTGTAGGCATGTAAAAAATGTGAAGCTTTTCCTAACTCATCACTAAATGATGAATTTGGACTACCATTTTCTAAATTTCATAATATAAAAGAGAAATATTTGTTCTTGTAAAGTTTTTTTGAGTTTTAAAAATTCAACTTGAAGCATAGTTCAATATAAAATAATTTATTTACATGCGAATATTGAAAATACATGTGCTCAATGAGACACAACTGTTATACGCAGGTGGAAAAGAAGATAAAAGATCAAGTCTTCTTTTGCAGAAGATTTCATTAGAACTAGTATAGTGTGAAAAAGAGAACAAACCTTGAATGATAAAATTTTATTTATGAGTGTAATGGAATGATCAAATTTGAATGTAGAGAGAGATTATATTCTGAAGGCTTGGTATCTGCTTCTTACAGTTTCAAGGGATTATTGAGATTTAAGATAGGAAAAACGAAGCTATTAAAATGTTAAGTGACCTTGTCAACTACAAATCAACAGGAATAATAGACAGTCAAGCTGATACTAATAAGTAGCTACAGAAATCGAATACTTATGTGCTGGTTCTTGATAATCCTCTGGCTACACTGAGCTGTTTCATGTCTCTTCTCATTTATTTCTCATAATGGCCTGTTACTAATTCCCCGTTATAGAGATAAGAATGGTAAGAATTAGATTAGTTAGGCCATGTTACTCGCCTACAATTATAAAACCAGTACAAGGAGCATATGTGGATTTGATGTAAATTCTTTGGAGGAATAGTCACAATAAATTAAATACAATAATGAGTATTTAATTACACACAATAATGAGTAATTTATGATTAGATTTTTGGTAACTGGGGATCGAACCCGGGCCCTTGTGCTTGCAAGACAGG
>PVIR01024879.1:6299-25709 GCA_004026965.1 Petromus typicus | reverse complement strand
TCTGTTCTCACAGTTCCAGAGCTGACTGTGTTCCCAGCATCAGTAACATGTCTGTCTTCTCCACCTATTTCTGCCTCGCATATAAATATTTACTAGTCTAATAGGCAACACCAAAGATTCTCTTAAAAAGAAAAATGACTTTGTTTATTAAAATATTCTGATAAACAACATAGGGATAAATATAAGGCATTCCTGGACAAATGGAGGACTATATTTGTCTGTAAAAAAACTGTTTTACTTGGAGAGGGAAAATAAGAAAATAAGTAGGAAAAACAAGGAGCCTATTAGGTGGTACCTGACAAAGGTTCATGTGAACCAAAAGCCCAAATGAAATTTCAACCAAGTGAGATATATTAAGAGTGGAAAAACCTACTAAACAGTGGGAAAGGGATAAGGGGGAGGAACTAACAAAGGAGGTGGTGGAGGGAAGGAAAATGATCAAAGTATGTCAAACATATGTACAAATATTGTGAAATCTGTATTTTTAACTAATTTAGTAATTTTAAAGAATGGAAAAGCTTAATGTATATTTAAGCATTTTTAAATTTCTTCAATGTAACAGTCTCCTGTGTTTCAGTTTCTCAAAAGAACCTCATCTGCATACTAAAATCACACATGTTCGCTGAATGGGGAGGGAAGCCCTGAGAGGAAGGAGCTAAGTGGGTTAATGTAGTTCAAAACATATGTAAGCAAAATGACCATTACAATATGACATCAACCCCCTATCCCACCAAGAAATTTGCAGAAGTCTTCAAGAGTGCTTTCGGACTTCTCTGTACTATAGAATAGACAGATGGCAAGCTTAATGGTTGTTAAATTACCTGAAAGACAAAATTACACTGATTGTGTAGCCTCCACACCAGTCTATTGCGAACCCCTCTAGTGTATTGTCTCACTAAATCCTTCATGAAAAGTCATCTAAGGCTTCTGTAAGGAGCCTTTCTCTGTTTAACTTCAAAAAGCCTAGTAATATGAAAGCCAAACTGCCTTACCCATCTGTGCTGATCAGGTTTCCTATAGCTAGACAAAACTACCTGACACTCACACCTTAAAAAAAAGAGAGAGTTTTGTTTTGGTTCATGGATTCAGGAGCTCAGTCCATAATCAGCTGATTCCAAGGTAGAAACATTGTGTCAGGTGAGCACTGTGGAGGAAAGCTGCGCATTTCATGGTGTTAGGGAAGCAGAGCAGAGGAATAGCCCCAAAGAGGAAAAAATCAGTGACCAGATAGTGTACTCAAAGTTGTGCCTCCATGACTCACCCAGATGCACTCAGAAAATTGTATAAAATATGATGATTATAAATTTACTAGAGATCTTCATAGAGAGGAAATAGGAGAAAGTTGACTTGAGAATTTTGATAGTAAAATGTAAAAAGATAAGATTAGGTTGATGAAATAGCAAGTCAAGGAAATAATATATAAGTTACTTTGAACATACTGATGTATTTATTAGGAGAGCTTAGGGTGGCAGGCTAGAAAAATTGCATCAGCACCTCCTGAAGAGGTAGCAAGAGAATTTAAAAGAAATGAAAAGAAGGCTATATAATTTTTACACTTTGTAAAATTACTTTTCAAAAAATACTATATAATGAAAAATACAAGCAGGTGTTTTATAGTTGCATCATATTTTCATACAATAATAAATATTGTGTCTCCTGGATATCAGGGACCACTCACCTTGAGCTGTTCAACTTGTTTACCCTACAAGCTTATCTTCCTTGTAATGACTCATTGAAATAGTTGTCTTGACCTCACTTTTCAGGTTAAGAAAATGCATCTCATAAGTAAGTAATTTTCTTGAAACATGGTTAGAGACTCAGATCTGTATCTCACTGGATCACCTTTCCTTCCCACCACACTGTTGCACTTTCAGAGATGAAAGGCAGCTCTGTCTTCAAGAACTATACCACCTCCTGAGTGAGAAAGACAAGGGGCTGAGCAATTACCATGCTTACTTCCAGAAAGTACCGTGAATCTCCAGCTGTCTGGGAGCCACCAGACAAAGCTTTGTAAGGGAGCATCACTTCAGATATTTCTTTGAAACATTTGAGAAACTATTTTGGATATTCTGCAAATTTTCTATTTTAACAGTGACTTTTTGCCTTGGTCTTAGAGTTTTAAACACTTCATGCAGTTCTTTCTGGAGCCACCATGTGGTATTGTTGTGCAATTAAAAATAAGTGCTTCTTTTAACAATGTGACCTTTCCTTGACTAGTTCTAATTTAAGGAGTATCTTTTCTGAATCTTATTCTGCCAGTTTTATTATAGGTGCTTATATCTCCCACAAGTGGGGCTTTTAAATGTCTGTGTTCTCAAATTTCTCTGAAAGCTAGAGGAAATGGCTGATCAAATATGTTTGTTCAGAAAAAGCCATTAGGGCACATTTGTACATGCCATTGGTTCAAGGAAGAGGGACAATTCTGTATTTGTTGGCTGGCTACCTTTTTATCACAGCACCACATGGGTTAGCAGTACTTGGCCTGAAGGCCCCCATTGGGAGAGATGCCATGGCTGTTCATGGGACAGCATCACTTGGGCACATGAGCCAGAGCCAGTTCTTTGATGCGCTGCAGCTATTCCATCATGAGAGCCACATAAAAGCACATGAAAAATTAGGTCTCACTTTAAAATTCCCCAAGGCAGGGCTGCCACTGGGGAAAGCAGTGCAATAGCAGGAGCACATAAAGCTTTGAAATTTGCATTAAACTCCTGAAATCTCCTTAGAAACTTCCAGAAAGTATCAAGCTTCAGATTTCCCAATTGTCTTTTAAAAGATTGCTTCTTTCCACCCTAATCATCATTGTTCATACTCATTAAAATTCTATTGAATTTTTACTATTTTGCTCTTGCATCTGGATACCCTGAAGGATAATTCTTCAGATTCCATCTAAGATGGATTGAAAAAAAGTCACTTCTCAGATTAAATATAAAGATTCACATAGGCAAACAATAATGACTCTATATATTTTTATACTTCTAAGACTTTTTAGAGTACCTTTTTAGACATTATGTGATTCATCCTCACAAGTCTATAGGAAAATATTGATAATTATAAATCAAAGAGCTAAGCTCCTGAAAGATCAAAATATTTTACTCAAATCAGCAAATGACAGAGCAAGATAGAGCTCATGCTTCAGATTTTCAGTTAGTTGTCTTTCTGAAGTGGCTTAGCTAACCCAATATAAGTGGAAAGCCAAATACACACCCAGTAAAAGGGGTGGGAGATGAAAGGAAATGAAAATAGTATGACAAAAAGTGGTAAATTGAAAAATCAGAAGACCTCCATGACGTGAGTGAAATTTTAATAATCAAAATGTGTTATGTACCTTGAAATCACCTTAGATCAATAGCCAGCCATGATTCCATGGCAAAAAAAGTGCCTCTCCTGAGCTAATGTTTGTCATGGTATTTTTCATCTGAAAATGTGCTTTGCACATGTGAATGCCCAATAAATGCTAGTTGATGGTGACAATGAAAACTGATGAACTGAAATCACCTTTGGCACTGAAGTTGTCAGCTTTCACATCAGTAGCAGATGATGAAGAATGTTTTCTGAGCATTTGGGATCTGTAACAGTCACTTTTGAACCCGCGATGATAGGGGCCCAAGAACTGATATCACAAGGCCATATATATCCAATGCCAATCATTCCAATGAAAACTGAAAAATTCAGTCAATCATGTGGGGATTTATCCATATGATATCAAACATCTGGTGAGTGAGAGTTTCCAGTTTTCAATAGGATGGTGCCATGTAGATGCTTACATCTACTCTTAAGAGACTACACTGTGGCAAGATAAATAAAATTTTCCATAGCTTGCCATGATTGGTGACATAAATATATTTCATTCATTCATTGTCTCAGTGATGTTTTAAGAGAGAGTGCTCTGTGTTGTGTTGCAAATCACTTTTTTTGGTTTAAGAGATCAAATATGCACAAAACCACTTATAGCCCACAGCCTAGTGCAGAAGACAGTGATGCTCAATGCAAAGTTTAAAAGTTTATCAGAGAGAATGCTAAAAGAATGCAAAGAAAAAAAGATACTATCTCTACCTAAGAGAGTTTACAAAGCTTCAAAACAGGGCTAGTACCTGACCAAAAGGTCATGATGACTAAACAAAGAAGATGTAATGCTCTAGGTAAAAAATATCAGAGTGAATCATATATGGACACAGATCTTCAGAAATACTTTGTGGGTGAAAGAAAAAAATGAGGCAGGATAGAATATAAGTTTAGTGGTACCATCTTGACCTTGTGGATTAGAAAAACAGAGCTTAGTTCTCCTCTTCCAACCACGTGCTTTCCAAAGAACAAGAAGACTATGGCCAAGAGAATTGGCTTATCCAGAACCAAGAAATAACCCTTCTTAGATCCATCTGGCTTCTTGGTGTCCAGAACTCACTGGCCATGGCTTCAGTTGTGTGCCTGAACAGGCCTTTTCCCAATATCTGTGTTCAAAAAGACAAATTCTTTTGGGGAGAACACCCCCACACTGAGATGAGCAAGCTAGGTGGAAGATGTGAATGAAGCATAATGTGAGTGGAAGTCCACATCACATGTATGGAACCCTCACACTGCAGGCTGAGGTATATAGGACAAAGGCAAGCAGGCCACAAAATCGACATGGAGGCCAGGTAGTCCCATCCCACCAAGCTCAAGAATGGACTCCCTGGAGTCATAGAATTGTAGATTGTTAAATGAGGAGAATTACTAACCTGGGGATAATGCAGTACGTTTACTTCCATGTGTTACCTTGTTTTATAGCTTTTAAGTATTTAAATATGTGGTACATGAGCCTCCATTGATACTCTTAACTTGGTTTTATAAACATTAGGAACAGTTCTATATTTAAGGAGGCTTGTAGAAGATGAAGCCAGCAAAAGGTTGAAACTAGACTCAGAAGGGTTTCTTTTCCATGACGGGTTTAGCAGACATAGTCCTAAAAATAGATACATGAGCTATTTAATGGCTCAGGTCCTTCACTTTCACATCTCTTCCAAGTGTTCTTGCCCTAACAGATGTCTTTCTTTTCTCAACTATTATAACTATCACCTACAATAGACAATTTGTCTATAAAATATATAATTGTTTAATGACCTTCCATCATATCTCCCCAATCTGACTGTTAGACTAATCTTTGGATTAAAGCTGATATGCAAGCTTAGCAAACATTTCTAGTAAATTTTAACTTGATAAATAAGCAGTGATACAAGTAATACATGACAATGAAAATCACATTATCACAACTGAGCCAGCGGTTCTCTCTCACACAGTATTGTGTGTGATAGTCTCCCCACAGCAAGAGGTTATAGAGGAGCTCTTATCTGCAAAGGAGGAGGAGAGAAAGGCAGAGGGATCCTTGACTTCAAATGAGTTCAAGGAAATGTGTAAGACATGAAAAACAGTACAAAATTTTGTAGAAAATCTTCACCTAAACAGAGTAGTAGCATTGTGATTCATGGAACTGTTTAATGACAATACAATGTCACTTTTCTGCAAAATTTTTAAAAGGAGACAAAGTCAAATGTCATTGGACAGGTTCTTTGTTAAAGTTGCACAAAAAGAAAAAAGATTTCATTGAGCCAATAGATAGCAATGATTCCATTAGTGATAGAGTCATCCTACATAATACTCTCTCATCTCACTCATTCTAGTCAGGAAGGTTTTTCAAAGATAAGTGCAGGTTAATTTGTTATTTTCTTTATATCTTGCATTTTTTCTTTATAATTTTGTGTTACAATATTGTAATCATTTTATATGAGTATTTTTGGATTGTAGAAGGAATCATCTGAGTTTCTACTATTTCTTATAGGCAAATTTACTTTGATGCACAAATGTTTTGGATTACAATAATGTTTCTAGAACAAATTATGCTCACAAACCAAGATTTTATTGTATTTCCTTTTTACCTCCCATTGATATCTTACATAGTTTAAAAGTGATAGCCTCCCCATTAATTGCTTAGAGACTCTTTCTCATCCTCAAAAAGAAAAAAGTTGTTATGAAAACACATTTCAGTGTCACAACTGTGGCAGGTTGTGTTGCCAGTCCTGATGATGCAATTTGCAAGACATCATGAAAAATGAAAATGTGAAGCCTCCTGTTCAGAAATTATGAACTTCAAAAAGGTGGCAGCAGAAAATAAATGAAGAATAGGTCCTTGTGAGTTTGGGACCACGTGTGACTGGAGAAGTCTCTTTCTCTTTACTCGTGGACAAGAAGATGACCTTCTTGCTGGTCTAGTTAGTAAGCCCATTGAAAAGAATCTTTTCTATCTTCCAAAAGTGTGTTCAGGTGGTAGATGAGAAGATTTTAGATGTTACATAGATAGATATTTGTTTAGAGTTGTAGTTTTGTAGCAGTGTGTTATGATATATGTAATAGTCATGTAAATGAGCTTTAAAGAAATACAATTTGCACATCAGTCAACAATTTGTGTTTACTATTGTTTAGGACAAGGGTATGTTAAAAAGTGGCCCGAATTAAAGAAAAATATTAAGTAGAGAAAAATACAGGTGGTATGCATATGTGCAGAAAATATAAAATGGTACTTAAATGACTGAAGTTTGGAAACAGTGGACAAACTGGATGGCAAAGTTATCCTGATGACATTGAGAGTCGTCAATGGAATTCTTAGGCCATACATGGCCTTTTCTTTTCATTCTGGCTGACTGTTTTTTTTGTTTGTTTGTTTTCCTGTTAGGCTGGATACAAGATTTTTGGTTTTGAAGAAAGGCTACTGACTCTGGAATCTTTTGACTTAGTGACCACTATTCTCCTGGATCTCAAAGTGCATACTCCATTCACCACACCATTTCTTGACTCTATTTTGTAGACCAGGAAGAGCTTTCTCAAAAGGCAGCATACTCTACTTGGAACCAGCCACAAAGCCATTCCTACCAATTTCCTAGCCATCTTTAAAGAACTTCCAAGAGTGCTTTACACTCTTTATTCCTTATTGCTGATGTCTTAAAAAATGTTTTTTAAGAATATTATTTAAATAATTATTCTAGTTATTGTTCTTTTTGTAATTCTACATGAACACACATTAGCAAAAATTGAAATAATTACTTGAATTTATATTCCTTATTTATTTTGAGCTCATTAAACATCATAAAGTACAAATCCTTATTTGATCATGTCAAATACTATTAGTAAAGATTAGTATTTTCATAATGTATAGGAGGCTCAGAAAGTAAGGTGGTCTGTTCAAGGCCACCTGCAGATCAAGATCCCAAAAGAAGGCCTCTTTTCAGTTCTTTTTTAAAATTGATTTTATTGGTACATTTTATATATACATTGTGATCACATTCAGCATTGTCTTCAGTTCTTTCAATTTACAAGTTCAAAACATTTTCACCATTCTTTGTTCAGGCACTTAACATGAAGGTCCTAGCATTCCATTAGAATGATATTTCTTCTTTATTCACCCAAGATGACCATTCCAAATTCTGAAAGGTGTTAATTTTAAGGATTTAGAGGGCAACAAATCAGAATTTCTGGGAATTCCAAGAATTTCCAAAGTCTAAAATTATTCTGAAGTACTTCTAATTTTTCTTTTTATTCTTTACTCATTATTAAAGATTTCTTTAAAAAATCTGTTTAATAGATTATAGTTACTATTAACAAACCTTATTAATAAATAACAAATGTTATGTGGCACTACTGAAAAGAACATAGCCTACACTTAATATTCAAACACTGGAAAATATCAGAAAACTTTACTGGGTAATATCATATCTTTTCTTTGGTATGAGAAAATGAAGTTGTAAATGAGTTGTAGTATGTATAGCTGATATTGTGAAATAGAAACTATTTAAAAGGAAAGAGGGTGTAGGGGTAAATAATGAGGGGAAAAATAATGTGACAGTAATAAAGAAAAAAGGAAACAGTTTATGTATATAGGGGGTGGAGGTGGCAGGGCAGGTGGAAAGAGGAAAAATGAGAATCAAGTCATGTCATATTCTGGTACAAACTCAGTGTTGAATGCAGTGATGGTGTGTATTCATAATGTACCAATAAAGATTTAAATTAAAAAATTTAAGATAGCATTTAAATTAGCCATTAAAATCATTAGCAGTACAGAGGATCACATAGTGATATTATCAGTTTAAGGGTCTATTTTGCTTCCAAACTCCATACATGTGAAATATCATGTGATTAAGCCTGCTGACATTGATTTTGTTTACAAGAATGATTCATGCATAACTGCAGAGACAGACCAGAACATATACTGCTATCATGGAAGCAGCTCCAACCCAAACTGACTGACCAGACTGTAATCCCATCATCATTTCCTCAGACTTTGACTCAGTAAATTCTTACTAAGTTTAATTCTCTCAGCAGACAGTATTTTTTTTTTCGTGTTCTCCAGGTTTCTCAACTAATTTTGCTTGCTGTTCAGGATTAGCAAAGCATATTAAATTTAAAGAAATGGAAACATTACCTAGGACAAGCAGCCATCTGGGATTGTGAACACTTGGGTGGAACAATTAGGCCTATTTATTTGTGTTTCAAAAAAAGCAGGGCAACAAATAAGATTTCTAACAGTACTTCCTCTTTTTTGAAATAAAGTAACTTTCAAAAGTTTATATTAGGTAATGAGTTTTCTTCATGGAAATAAAGTTCACTGTCTTCCAGGAAGAACTATTATTGAGGAGTTGATTGCTGGTTGCTTGTTTAGATTCTATGTGGCTGTCAGCTTATTGCTGAATGGGGGCCTCCTAAACAAGAAGCTCCAGCATGTCCTCTCCAGACCAAACAGACATGTGTTTCCCATTTAAACATTTCATTGCCCCAACTGAAAACAAATCAGCTGTGTCTTTGGGATCTTAAGGGGAGAAGGTTGGGATTTATTCCTGGACAAGCCTGAGGAAAACATTACCCTAATGGGTGAAATATGTTTGTACTAAAGACTTATTTAAGAGTGTTGAATTGGTCTTTCCCAATTTGATCTCCTCTTCCTTATAAAGGGATAAAATGCAGAAAAGCCCATTAGTATTAGCTGGCTTTGTGCATAAATGAAGAGTAATGGATAAACCTTGCTTTGGTTTAGATAAGCATCAAAAGCAGTCACTGTCTCTAGGGATAATTCACACACCTTCAACCATGTGGTCTAGAAGTCTCATTCTCTCTTGGCATATGTAGCCATGAAACCCACTTCCTGTTTTCTCAAGCCAAATTCCTCCGCCAATTCAATTTTTCCCAAGAAAGCTCTCCCTGATTTCTCAATGCTCAATGTGGTCAGAAAGAAAATTGGTTCTGGAAAAAATATTTCCCTTTCTGCATTGAAAATAATGGTCTTTTTAAGATTGCAAGCCCACTGTGGAGGAATTTTGGCTTATTTTATGTTTGTACCCTAATGGAGCACAGGAAATAGGAAAAATAGATTATTTTCTTTGGCAAAACTGGGATATGCTTGGTTTAGCAATTTGAAAATTTTTAAGAGTTCAAGCTGGGCAAAACAACATGAAGCCACTTTCAAAACTGTAGGTCAGTTTCGGAAGCATAATTAAGAAAATTCAACATCACTAATGATATTACTCCTAATTCTATGTATAGGGCTGCTTAGCAAGCTGAGTCTCCCTCCTATTATTTTGCCTAAAAGGTTTTAGAAACTCAAAGAACTTTGAGAGTTTCAAGGTGCACAGTGTACCCAACGAAGAGCACTGTGTTAGCTGTCAGAAGCTGGCAACCTGACATACCACTTAGGCTTGAAAAAATATAAAAATAGTGTGTAAAAGGGTGTTTAAACATTATCCTTCCATAGATGTGTGATTCAAATCTAAAATGAGGTACAGAAATCACTTTTTCCATCACTCAAATTTGTGACTATCTTGAGAGAGTCTGAATATAGTCCTTTTTATTTGAGGTTTCCCCCTATAACCATGTTGAATTGTACATCCTAGCAGAGAAAATTTTAGTAGAATCAACTGAAGCTAATCTGTGGTTTCATCTAAATTATCCATGAGCTTTGATATTCCATGGTATGAAGTCTAGCTTTTACTTTTTAATTTTTAATGACTTCAGATGTTCCTTATGATTGTCATTCTGTGATACAGAATCCCTTACTTAACAATATAATGCATAGTGAAGTGAAATGTCCACATACTATCTCATATTCAAAATATATTCAGCTTGCATTTAGCACCAAAACTACTGTCTTCTAATAAAAGACTGTGTGCTTATATTTCAGGGAATTTCAAAATGAACATGTCAGTCCTTGAAGCCTTCAGAGAAATTCTAAACATATCATACATCCTGAAATTAATTAACATATACCAAGACTTTGCAGTTCAAGCTGTTGGTCAGCGACTTCTATTCCCTACGTTTGAGTGTCTACAAACTTTGATTCAGGATCATTCAAAGTTTCTACCACATTCTTGACTGGTCTGTCTACCATTTTTCTGAGTTCTATAATCACACTCTTTTTAAATAAACTTTACTGAGGCATTATTTACATAGAGTTGTCTCTTCACAACCACAGACTTGCCCATTCTTAAATGGAAAATACATGGAAGATTGTGTTTGTACTATCATTATTCTTTAAACAAAACACCATAACACCTATTTGTGATTTACACTATTTATTATAATTTAAAATATACAAAGTAATCTGATTGTATTATGTCAACTATGACAGCATTTTGGTTTCTGCTAAAGGGCCTGGAAACATTACATCATTGGCATTTAAGGACAGTTTTATAATGAAATGTGAGTAGTTTTGGGTATAGTCAAATAACCACCACTCATGTCAAGATCTAGAACAATTCTAATACCTTAGGAAGCTCTTGTGATATTTTTTCACTCAGTTCTCCAGTCCCAGTCCCAGCCAACCTTCTAAATTTCTTCTTATTTCTATAGATTATATTTGCCCTATTTAGAGTCTCAGTTCATGGAATCAAACATAAAGGTAGTTTTTTTCTCTTTCTGCTTATACTCAACATAACATTTTTAAGACTCGGGTATATTCATATCACCACATAAGTATCCAATTGCGTGCATATACCACAAATAAGCTTACTCATTCACCTGTTGTGGTTATTTAGGTCATTTCATTTGGGGCTATTATGACCAAAAGTTCTGTAAACCCTGGATGTAAGTCTTCATATAGACAAATCCTTTTTATTCAGTCCTGTACTAATCACTTTTATCTAAATAAGAAATGGCACACTTCTGTTCAAATGATTGTATAATTTTTCATTCCCATCAGAAATGTATATTTCTCGTTGCTCCACTTTCTCACTGATGGTTGATATAACCAGTCTGTAATGTTAACCACTCCAGTGAGTATATAGTACAAATTAGGCTTGTGGAGTGTTTCTCTTTTGCTCCTTTTTGTCAGTGCATATTGGTTATCTATCTATCTATCTATCTTTCTTTCTTTCTTTCTATCTATCTAAACAGTGAGTTTCAGTTTAGCAGACATATATAGCACATGGTCTACTTTAATTATTCCCCCTTGCCCAGCTACCACCTTTGTTTTGCGAGGGGTTTCAAGGTGTATAGTAAGTTTTCATTATGTTTATACCCCCTATTACCTACCCTCCCACCCCGCCCACTTCTTCCCTTTTTGCTGTCTAGTAGTAGTCTTCTTTCTGTTGTCATCTCTTAGATTCAACATATTAGGAAGAATAAGCAATATTTGTATTTGTTAGTTGAGCTTGTTGGACTCAACATAGTGATCTCTAGTTCCATTAAGTTTTTCTGCAAATGACAAAATTTTATTTATGGCTTAGTTTCCATGTGAAAATATATCATATTTTCTTTACTCATTCATCTCTTGATAGGCACCAATTCTAGTTTCATACTTTGGCTATTGTATAATTGTGCCACGATAAGCATGAGTTTACAGGTATTCCTATAATACAGACTTTAATTTTTCAGATATATATCAAGAAGTTGCATAGCTGGATCAAATGGTAGTTTCATTTATAATGCCTCCCCATTGATCTCTGTAGAGGTTTAATTAATTTGTATCCCATGAATAGTGTAGAAATTCTCTTTTTTTTCTATCCAGGGTCTTTGCTAATATTCATTGTTTATTGTATTTTTGATGGCCTCCAGTCTGAGTGAGTTAAAATGGAATCTCTTTGGAGTTTAGATTTGCAATCTTTAATTGCTAAAGATGTTAAACATGTTTTCTTATATTTACTGGCCATTGATACTTCTTCTTTTAAGAAATATCTGTTCAATTCTTTGCCTATCTATTGATGAGGCTATTTTAAATTTTTGATGTTAATTTTTTAGTTCTTTCTATAGCCTAGATATTTGTCCTGCTAGAAGCATAGCTGGTGAAGACTATCACCCATTCTGTAGGCTGTCTCTTCACTGTTGATTGTTTCCTTTTTCATGCAGAAACTTTTTTGTTTGATGTAGTCTCATTTGATTGATTCTTACTGTTATTTATTGTGCATTGGAATCCTATTCAAAAAGTCTTTTCCTCCCAGCCTGTGTCTATGTTTTCTTTTAAATTTTCAAACTTCCAGGTTTTATATCAAATTATTGATCCATGTAGAATCAGTTTCTGAGTGGGAGATAGAGATATAGTTTCAGGCTTCTTCAAATAGATATCAGGTTTTATCAGCACTACTTGTTAAACAGGCTGCCTTTTCTCTTGTGTATATTTTTGGCTTCTTTGTTCAGAATTAGATTATTGTGGTTGCATAGATTTGTTTCTGGGTCCTAGACAGGCACTGGAACCACTGAGTTAAATCCCTGGCCTGCCACTTTCATTCTTAATTGCATAGATTTGAGCCTCTTCTTTTTTTGATAAAGTTGGCTGAGGAGTTAATTTTATTTATTCTTGCAAACAACTAACTCTCATTCCTTGATTTTGTTGTATCATTCTGTTAGTTTCCATTGCATTTATTTCTGCTCCGATCTTTATAATTTCCTCCCTTTTATGAGCTTTGTATTGTGTTGCTTTTCTTTTTCTAAGAACATAATGTTCAGCATTAGGTTGTTTACTACAGCTCGATCTGTTTCCTAAGGTGGGCATTAACTTCTATGAATTTCCCTGTAAAACTACTTTCATTGTGTCCCATAGACTCCTGTATATTGTACTGACATTATCATTTAATTTTTGAAACAGCTTAATTTCTTCTTTAATTTCCGTGATTCACTGGTTGTTTTTTGTGAAGTTCTTGGAATTTATCTTGCTATTGATCCTCAAATTCAAATTACTGTAATCTGACAGTGTACAAAGGATAACTTCCATTCCTTTGTATTTCTTTAAACATGTTTTTGAATTAGCATTTGGTCTATTTTGGAGAATGACCCTTGAGCAGATAATAAGACTATGTTCTTATTTTGTGGAGTGGAATACTCCATAGATATCTGATAGTCCATTTTTTCAAAAGTTTGGTTTAGTTCTAGTATTTAATGATTGATTTTTTTTTGTCTAGTTGATCTGTCTGTTTGTGACAGTGGAGTGTTGAGAGCCTCCACTAATCTTTTGGGGGGCTTCTAACATCAAGTTCTTCTTTTCCCTTTTACTGAGTTAACTGGTACATTTTAAGAATACATTATACTCACATTCAACATTGAGAATTTATACCTGTACATGTTGTATCTTGATTCTCATTTTTCACATTCTCTTGCCCTCCCTATACCCTCCCACCCCCCTTATCTATATATAACCTTTGTTTTATTTTTTGTTTTGCCATCAATTTTTTCTTTCTCTTCTCTATTTTTCCCTATCCCTCTTTCCGTTTTCCCTTTGAACATTTTCTTCCTTCCCATTACTATTGCATTAGTGCTTATTTTGTTTTTCATGTTCTTGGTTCAGTTTTGGTAATTCATATGTCTAAAACTTTATATATTTTTTCCGATTTATCCAATGAGTTAGAATACAGATCCTGAATGTAGCCCTCAATAATCCTATACACTGCAGTGATATCTCTCATTTATCTCTAATTGTATTGATTTGAATCTTTTCTTTCTTTTTGCTAGTTTGGCTAAGTGTTCATCAATCTTGTTTATCTTTTCAATGATACAATTGTTTCATTGGTTCTGCGCATTATTCTTTTAGTCTCTATCATAAATTTTAGTTCCAGTTTTTATTATTTCTTTTCTTCTAGTGGGTCTGATTTTGATTTGTTATTATTTTTCCCCATAAACTTGAGGTGCAGCATTAGGATATTTATTTGAAATCTCTGTATGATATTTTGATATAGCCACTTGTAGCTATAAACTTCTGTCTTGAAACTGTCATTTCTGTATCCCAGAGATACTGATAATTTTAATTTCTATTTTCATGTAATCCTAGAATCTTAGATTTCCTCTGTGATTTCTTCAGTGACACACTAATCATTCAAAAGTGAATTGTTCATTAAATCTCCATGCAGTTTTGTAGTTTCTGCGGTTTCTCTTGCGAGTTTCATTCCATTATGATATGATAAGATGTGAGAAAACATTTCAGTTTTTTGTATCCAATTAAGCTTACCTCATGACCCAAAATGTAATCTATTTTGGAGAACTTGTCATGAGCTACTTAGAAGATCATATATTCTGTTGTTGTTGGATAGAATATTCTCTAGATAACTGTAAAGTTCATTTGATCTATGGCATAGCTATTGTTCCTTTTATTGTCTCAATGACTTACTGTTTTGATGAGAATGGAGTATTGAAGTCATCCATTGTTAATGCATCTATACTTGCCTGTTTATTTGTATTTAGTAGTGTTTGTTCTCTGGCATTAGACATACTCATGTTTAGCGCTTACAGATTTATAATTTCTGTATCTTCTTGGTAGATTGTTGTCTTTACCAATATATAATGCCCCTTTTTTGTCTCATCTGACTAGTTTTGTCTTGAAGTCTGGTTTGTCAGATATG
Organism: Petromus typicus; assembly: GCA_004026965.1. Taxonomy (NCBI): domain Eukaryota; kingdom Metazoa; phylum Chordata; class Mammalia; order Rodentia; family Petromuridae; genus Petromus; species Petromus typicus. The sequence continues at coordinate 10,869 of PVIR01024879.1, read as the reverse complement.
ATGACACATGCTTCCTTTTGAGTCCCATTTTTCATGGAATATTTTCCTCATCTTTTCACTTTCAATCCATGTGTTTGTCAGTGAGGTATGTTTCTTGCAAGCAGCAATGAAATGAGTCTTACTACCCAGTACGTATCTTTAATTTACATTTAGAGGTATTGTCAAAAAATATTTACCATATGCGCTGTCTATATTTTGTGGGTTTTTTTCAGATATTTGATTTTTTTCCTTATTCTCAATAGCCTATCTACTCTCTCTATATCTTCTTTGCATAGGATTCCTATAGATGGGAAGTTTTTTTGAGGGATTTTGAAATACATCATTGCCTGTCCTCCTGTCCTTTATGGTTTCTACAGAGAAATCTTCAGTTATTCTGCTGTATTTGCCTCTGAGTGGAGTGAGTTGGTATTTCTTCTTTGCTACTTTCAATATCCATGTTTTATATCCTAGTCATTTTAACTATAATATTAAATGGGAAGTTTTCTTCTTGTCATGGTTCTTTTGGGGCTCTGAATGCCTCCTTTACTTGTATGTCTATATTGTTTCCAAAATGTTAGAGTGTTTCTCTTATTATATTACTAAACCGATTTTCTATGCCATTAGTCTTAACCTTGGCGCCTTCCTCTGCACTCACAGAAAAATTATGAATCTGGTCTTTTAACACTATCCCAATTTTCTTGGATGTTTTGTTCATAATATTTTTCTTTCTTAGTGTCTGCGTGCTATAGCCCCTCAACCTTATTTTAAAGTCTGAAAGTCTGTATTTTTCTTGGTTCTGTCTGTTCATGAGGTTTTCCACTGAGACTTTATCTGACTTATCATGTGTTTGATTTCCAGGATTTCAGCTTGGTTCCTCCATAAAATCTCTATGTCTTTTAAAATTACTCCTTCATATTCTTCATTGTATTCCTTAATTCATTCAGCTATTCATTAGTATCTTTACAGTCAGTGTTTTATACATAAACCTTTTGATTTTTTTGCATTTTGTTCACTATGACATCTTTAGTCATTTGAGTGAAAGAATGAAGAAAGAGGAAATGGAAGAAGTAAAATTTGAAAAAGAAAGAAAAGGAAGATGAGAAAACAGGAGAGAAAATAAATTAAGAAATCTAAATAAAGAATAATAAAGTAAATAGAAGTAGACAAAAGTAACAACAACAAAACCAAGACAGATGAAAAGAAAGAAAAGAGAGGAAAACTAAAGAAAAGGAAAACAAAATATTCTTCCACACGTAGGTGTTTGGATGGATGGTTGCTTTCCAGATACTGGAGAATTGGAATCCACTAGGTGAGGGAGGAACTGTGAATCACAATCTGTGCTTGTTGAGTTCACACCACTTTTTCCTGTATGAGTGCTGAGTGCCACTCCACCTTTCCTCTTGGGTGGGGTCAGCCAGTGGTATGATGTCTAGCTCTGTGCTATATTCACTCCAGAGGATTTTAGTGTTTGCTTGTGCCTTTATATTTGCTGTTCCTGAAAAACTTTGCAGATAATGGGCTCCCCATGTACCCCACTTGTTCCTCCAGAATGTCTATACATTCCAGGATCTGACAACTGTCCAAGCTGTGACATATCCTTCCTCACACTGACAGGCGGAGAAAGCAGAGAGACCACTAAGTTCTGTGCTGGAAGTAAGCAGTGAGGAGAGCCAAATAGTCCACTGGATTTAATTCCAGTCCCCTCAGAGAACCACATGGAATTAGCCAGGTTTCTCCCTGTAGAGGATGAGACCACCATATATCTTCCATATCCTGAACTCACTGTTGCTTAAACTTCTCAGGATGTCTGGAACTAGCCTTCTTCCTCTCTGCAACTGTCCCTGTGGCTATCTGTCATCAAGTCACTACAGTAAGGTGACTCTAATTATACTGATGTGTGGTTATTCTGCTAATTCTGAATCCCAGAGTGGTTCCATGTTAATAAGGCTTTTCCAAAATGACTCTTTTTTATAGCACTCCTAAATATGGTAGGTGCACAGGATTTCTTCACCAGTGCTAACCTACCATGAGGAGGGAGACATTTTCAGAGTAAATCCCCACACTAAGGCCTACAGTAACCAAAGACTTTTCACTGCAAATCTGTTATTTATCATTGGAGCTGCTGACCATTTTGAGGCTTCCCTTGTGTTTATGGAGTCAGGTCAACCTCCCTGAGAGTTGGACTTGGAATTCCATATTGTTTTTTCCTTGCCTTGTCTTCAGATTCTCTAATTTTTGGCATTCCTATGGCTGTTTTTTGATTTTCAGAATTCTTCTCTTTCTCTTTGCTAAATTGTTTTCCAGGTGTCTCAATTCCAGGTCTTAAAGAGGCTGTAAATTTCTGTAAGCTTCTATTATTCCATCTTCAAGAATAGTTCTCCATGTAGGATTTCCCCCCAGAGATTAAGATGCTACTAACCCATTATATGATAGGTATGTAAAATGAGGGCCACCTTAAAATGATTGTAGTACATTAATTATTCTTTCAGAGCTTGAGTCATTCAAAAAAATTGATAGACATGGAAATTTTATGTTTATATGAGGAAATGATTTAAACTGTAACAGTAGACCTACAACAAATCGCTAAGAAGGGCGAACAAATAAACATAATTTTAAATCTATTACTCAGCTAGTTAAAATTTCTAGTCTATTTCTTTCTATTAACAAATGAGAAATATATTGAAAAATCCTTTTGTACATCTAAGTTTCAAGCTACCAAAGTGAGGACAAAACTAGCAAGTAGAAGAGGCAGAAGCTCTACCTTAATAAGTTTCCTAAATGAGGTCTTCAAAATTAAAGCTGAGCATTATTCTTTATAGTCTCCTAACTACCAATTTACCCTAGTAATTTAAAGACGTATCATAAATATATCCAATTGTATTATCTCTATGTTTCCTTCCATTTTTTTTTTTTCAAAAACTACCCTCACATCAGTTTTCTCAGAAGCAAAATGGAATAGGGTTTAACAAGTTTCAGTAGAGGACTTGGATTTCTCAAAACACAAAAGCAGACATTGCTTCAGTAAGTTGAATTGCACTTACTTTTCATTTGAGAATTGGTGCTTTGGGGATACATATAACATTTTCTAGGACAGAGAGATGAACAAATCTCCATTCCACCAAATCCTGAACAATTTTAGATTATAAAGTCTAAATGAAGCTAGTTGCTTCAGGAAGCTAGTTGCTGAGTTCCATCAAGCTGACTTAATAAAAGACCAGATCTGACATGATTATAGGGTGTCTAAATAAATACCTAAGAGGATAAAACTATTATATAGTATCATTTTTGATCAGTACATATAGTCCAGGACAGTAGCCTCAGCATCTTCTTCAATCTCTGCAGACCAACATGAGAGACTTCTTTTTACCTTTATATAATGATCTTCCTTGTTCCCAACAGTGGTCTTTGCCTTAAAGTCTATATTATCTTCCATTAATACGGATATATTAGTTGCTAGGAGGACTATACATGTTAAGCACCTTTGCTCACAAGAGTAGAATCTGATGCTCTTTTTAAGTTTTGGTAACATCATCATATGTCTTATATTTGCTTGTTGTTTGTTTGTTTCAAATAGGTCCTCCAAAGAAACTCATAAGGAACTGGCAAAATCACTCATTACTCTTTTAGTAGCTGAAGGGTACTTCTACTGACTCAAGGGTAAACTTTGCTTATTATACTCCCATTACAGTGCTAAACTTTCTGCCCTGGTGTATTCCCATCCACTGTTTCTGGATATGTAATGTAAAAGAATCATGATCTCAAGTTCATCAGGTGCAGAAATGTGGCAACATCTATAGAGAAGAATGAGTTTTTCCAATTTACATAAATTCTCCAGTAAACTATTTTTGTTCCTGTGTTAGAGGAGACACCATTTTGGCAGTTATCCTTGGTGTTTTCCTTGCTTACTGGAACCCATAAACCTTCCTTCACTCTTTTATCTCGTGGTCATGCTTACTGGTTTTGCACTCATTAAGTGACAACCCCATTATGTTTAATCAGAAATAGATCAAATTCCTTTGTCTCTGTATTTAAGTGATATATATATATTCTCATATTTTAATTTCCAAATGCTGTCTTCACATTTTATGCAATAACTAAATACAGCTATAGAATATTTGCACAATTTTAAAATCCCCACATGATCACCAGTAATTCATTTGTTTTGAATGAGATGGATAAGGAAGTACATTCTTTCTCCTGGACATCAGGGCTTCAGTTAGGTGCTTTGTAATATAGACATTGGACTGATGGGAGCCACACCAGATACACATTTTCTGAGTCTCAGAGAAAGATAAACGTATACTCACTCATAGGCCTACAAGGATCTTTTTTTTCCTTCAAAAGAAAATCATTTATTTCAAGTAAATCCTTTGAAAACTCACTTGAAGTTAAAATGGCATGGAGTAGGCCAAGAGAAGCAGGGACTTCTGCAAGATGAGGAAAGTTCTCTGCTGACCACTTTCTGACACTTCATCTCTGACAAAATGTGGTATTATACAGAAAAATAGCATTAAGCCAGGCATGGTGGCTGACGCCTGTAATCCCAACACTCAAGAGGCAGAGGCAGGAGGATTGCTGTGAGTTTGAGGCT
>PVIR01024878.1:0-25565 GCA_004026965.1 Petromus typicus | reverse complement strand
AAAAACAACAGCCTTGGTGTTTGGGGAACACCGTGAGTCTCACCAACTCACCTTTCCCCAGACTATTAAAAAAGTGGGAGAGAGGACCGGGGATTTGGCTCAGTGGTTCCGGCGCCTGTCTTGCAAGTGCAAGGACCTGGGTTCAATCCCCAGGTAACCACATACAATACTGGGTGTGGAGACTCATGCCCAGCAGCAACCAGTACCACATGCCACAGTGCCGGGCGTGGTGGCTCACGTCTGTCATCCCAGCACTCGGGAGGCAGAGGCAGGAGGATTGCTGTGATGTGAGTTTGAAGCTGAGCTCAGGGCCAGCCTGAACTACAAAGCAACACCCTGTCTCAAAAAAAAAAAAAAAAGTGGGAGAGACACCAAGTCCCATCTAACGTCTCACACATGAGAGAAGGAAAGCCCAGGATGAGAGAGTTCCCCACCACAAAAATTCTGAGCTTTGGGTTTGGTCTTGTCTGCTTCATTGTTCTGGCTGCTTAGCAGAGGATTGTGCCTCTTGGTTCTCAGAAAAATTCTCAATTACTTCTTCTTTGGCTGTATTTTTCCCTTTCATTTTCTCCTCTCTCTCGTAATTTCATTAGTTTGATGTTGGATGTCCTGAAGTTCCCTTAATTTTTTTTTGTTTCATTTTCCATCACTATTTTAATTCTTATTTCAGGAGCACATCTTTAATATCTACTACTACTACTGATTTAAAAACTAGACACCAGGGCCAGGCAGTTAGCTCAGTGTTTCTGGCGTCTGCCTGGCAAGCACAAGCTCCCAAGTTTGATCCCCAGTAACCACACACCACAATGCTGGGCAGAGTGACTCACACCCACAAATAATCAGTACCACACAGAACAATGCCAGGTGTGGTAGCTCACGCCTATAATCCCAGCACTCAGGAGGCAGAGGCAGTATGATTGCTATGAGTTCAAATCTTGTCTGGGCTACACAGTGAGCTCAGGGCCAGTTTGAACTACAAAAGCGAGACCCTGTCTCAAAAAACAAAAACAAGGGCCGGAGATATAGCTCAGTGGTTCTCGAGCCTGTCTTGCAAGCGCAAGGACCTGGGTTCGATCCCTGGTTAACCATATACCATACTGGGCATGGAGACTCACTCCCAGCAGCAACCAGTACCACATACCACAGTGCCGGGCATAGTGGCTGACGACTGTCATCCCAGCACTCGGGAGGCAGAGGCAGGAGGATTGCTGTGATGTGAGTTTGAGGCTGAGCTCAGGGCCAGCCTGAACCACAAAGTGAGACTCTGTCTCAAAAAACCTTAAAAAAAAAAACCAAAAAACCAAAAACAAACCCCTAGATACCATATTGCCTTTTTTTTTTCTAGTACCAGGGACATCATGTTATTTTTGTTTTCCATTTAATCTTTTTAAAAAGTTTTTTTTTTTTTTAGGTTTTTGGAGACAGGGTCTCACTTTGTGGTTCAGGCTGGCCCTGAGCTCAGCCTCAAACTCACATCACAATCCTCCTGCCTCTGCCTCCTGAGTGCTAGGATTACAGGCGTGAGCCACCACGCCCGGCACTGTGGTATGTGGTACTGGTTGCTGCTGGGTGTGGGTCTCCACACCCAGTATTGTTATGTGGTTACCGGGGAATCGAACCCGGGTCCTTGCGCTTGCAAGACAGGCGCCGGAACCACTGAGCTAACTCTCCGGCCCAATCTTTTAAAAAAATTTTTATGGGATTATTTTATACATAATAAAATATACCTATTATAAATTTAGAGTTTAAAAAATTACTCATTTTTTAAAAAGACTGATTTTAGAGCAATTTTAGGTCTGCAGCAAAACTGAGCAGAGGTACAGATACCTTCTGCCTGACGTGTGCAGTCTCCTCATACAACCATACATTTGTTCCAGTGAACCTACATAGACCTATTGTTGTCACCAAAAGTCCACAGTTTGCATGAGAGTTCATAATTGGCATTGAACATTCCATGGGTTTAGACAAATGTTGAATGACATGTATGCCATTGCAGTGGTATAGGGAATATGAATGTAAGTCTGCTAGGTGCCAGATACACCAAATTTGTGTTTCCCTGCAATCAAAGAAAGATTTCTAAGGAACAACAGAGATTAAAAGTAGGAAAACTTGGGGCCAGGGATTTAGCTCTGTGGTTCCAGCCATCTGTCTTACAAGGGCAAGTTCCCTGGCTTGATCCCCGGTACCACATACACCATGCTGGGCATGGTGACTCATACTTAGCCAGTCAGTACCACCTACTACAGCATACCACAGTGCTGGGCGTAGTGGCTCACACCTGTAATCTCTGCACCCGGAAGCCAAGGCAGGATGATTGCTCTGAGTTTGAGGCTTACCTGAGCTACATAGTGAGGGCCAGCCTGAACTACAAAAGTAAGACCCTGTCTCAACCCCCCCCAAACCCCCACAAAACCCCACAAAAAAACCCAAAAAATAAAATCCAAAACACAAAAAAGTAGAAAAACTTATTGAGAGCTCTTGAGAGATAGGAGGGGACCCCAAAAGTGGATTGCCACAGAACCCACATTTCTGAGAGTTTTATAGAGCGAAATCACAAAGTGAGTCTAATATGGGTCAAATCAATAATATTACAAGTATAGTCCCCTAGCTAATATTGACCTAGTAGTAACAAAGGAATATAGATGACATCATTAACCTTGGTCTATAATCTATAGTTTCAGTTTGTCTTTAGTCTTAGTGTTAGTAGTCTTGGTGGGAGATGTCCCTAAAAAGCTAATGGTTTATTTAGGTGGGAAATTCACAAAAGGGTGGTACCAATAATTCTAAGATTTTGTTTATCTTATAGGGAAGTATGTAAATCTGGCCATTGTGATTTTTTTTTTTTTTTTTTAGATAGGATCTGGCTTTGTAGTTCAGGTTGGCCCAGAGCTCACTATGTAGCCCAGGGACCAGGGACTGAACTCCTGGACCTTGTGGTTCCAAGACAAACACAGTACCACTTGAGCTACTCGCCCCCTGCCGTTGTGATTTTAATCTTCTTAAAATCTATCTTCAAGCACAGTTCTGAAGTATTCTCATCTTCTGCATTGACTCCCTTGAGGGGCCCGTCCTGTTTGACTGCCTGTATTTCTACCTAACTTAGCAGTCTTTTAGTACCATACAGGGTATTTACATTATCCTAAAAACCCTCTGGGGTCCATCTATTCATCTTTGTTTCACCCCAGCCTCTGGCAACTACTGAACTTTTTTACTATCTCCAGAATTTTATCTTTTTCAAGATGTCATATCATTGGAAGCATAGCCTTTTCAGGTTGGCCCCATTCATTTAGAAATGTGTTTAAAATTCCTCCACATCTTTTCATGTCTTCATAGTTTTACTTAATTTTATTTTGCACTGAATACAATTCCGTTGTCTGAATAGACCATAGTTTGTCCATTTGCTGACTGAAGGGTGTCTTGGTTGCTTTCATATTGTGGCAATTATGAATAAAACTATTACATTACTGGATGTAATGGCTCATGCCTCTGTCCCAGCACTCAGGAGGCAGAAGCAGGAGGATTGCTGTGAGTTCAAGGCTGGGCTGGACTGCATAGTGAGTTCAGCCTGAACTACAAAGCAAGACCCTGTCTCAAAAAAATAAACAAACAAAGCCAAAAAACTGTTACAGACACCCAAGGGGATGGTTTTGTATGGACATTTATTTTCAACAGATTTGGGTGAATACCACGGAGGATAACTGCTGGACTGTATGGTCAGAGTATACTTAGTTTTGTAAGATACTGCCAAAATAAAGCAAACAACTTGCAGCAAATAAGGTTCCCTTTTGGGTTGGGAGTTTAGCTCAGTGATTTCAACACCTGTCTTGCAAGTGCAAGGACCCGGGTTCGATCCCTGGTAACCACATACAATGCTGGGCATGGAGACTCACACCCACCAGCAGTCAGTACCACATACCACAGTGCGGGGCGTGGTGGCTCGCACCTGTAATCCCAGCCCTCGGGAGGCAGAGGCAGGAGGATTGCTGTGAGTTTGAGGCTGAGCTGAGGGCCAGCCTGAACTACAAAGCAAGACCCTGTCTCAAAAAACCTAAAAAAAAAATTTTTTTTAAAATGCTTCCTCTGTGAAAGACTGACCTGCTGTGCAGATGACGAGATTAGCCACAGTGTGAGAAAATATTTACAAATATATATAATTGTATAGTTATATACTATATATACTATACTATACTATATATACTATACTATATATAGTTGTATAGTTATATAGTTATATACATATATAGTTATATAGTTATATACATATATAGTTATATATATATATATATATATATATATCAAACTGGAAAATTGTATACAGCTAATATGCCTTCAAGGAAGAAAGTTTAGAAGCAGTTAGGTGGGAAAATAGAGAAATAGGACAAGAGGAAGAGGTTAGAAGCAAGGCTGGAGAACAAAGCAAGATTATGCAAACTTTGGGAAACTGGGGAAGAAGACATGAGGGAAAGAGAAAGAAGAAATAAAAACAACAGTAGAACAGAACAACAGCTATAATATACTAAAAACAATGTTCACATTTGTATAAAAACAAGAACAAATGATCAGGGGGAAAAAAAAAAAGAAAAACAGAAAAAATAGGAAAAAACCCAGTCCACTTGAAGGCATGTCTCTGCTGTCTGCTAGACACGACTGGCAGACAGCGCCCTGATCCATGCTGCTCAGTCCCAAGTCGTAGATTGACGGCAGGGGAGTGGATAATCCCAGTAAACTTGCACATTTTATTCTGAAGCTCAGGCTGGTTCCTGGCTGTGAGACTGGACTCATGTTGTTGAGCCTGCAATGCTCCATGTGGCTGCTGCTGGCTTGAACGTGACTCCACCTCGCTGGACAGAGTCAGCCCACAGCTACTCTGAGTTCTCAGCTACTTGGCCTCTCTCCAAGACAGCCACTGGCCAACTGTCCTTTCCTGGAGGAGTGTGAGCCTGAATTTCTCACCAGCCACTGCAGTCCACTGCATCCGCTACTCGATTCCTCTGGTGCATTTCTCCATGGAGGACCCAGGCATCACAAATAGTCATAAAGCGTCTGCAGGTTTGAGCCTCTCTTGCCATGAAGTGAGTCAGAGCTCAGGGGAGAGCGCTACTTCCCACCCACTTCTTCTTCACTGAAGCCTCTCTCTTTACTCTCCTCGTGGGCTTTGGTTCTTGCTTCAGATCCTTGCTAGGTCCCAGGGACCCATTCTGTAGCCTAGGCTGGGATCCAACCTGAGGCAGCCCTCCTGCCTCAGTCTCTGGAGTGCTGGGGTTACAGATACGCACCACCACAGCTGGTTAGCCATGTGCTGCTGGAGCCCTTGACACTCTCTGGCAGGGGGAGGGGTGGTGCTGCCTTGGTACTGCCGGTGAAGGTACAGGTCCAGGCTGCCTCTCATGCTTCCTCCGCCACTCAGTGGGAGGCGCCTTGCTTCTGTTAGACAGGGTATGATTTTCAGTTCCCCAGTCTTCACTAACATTTGATTTGGGGGAGCATTTCGTATTATGGCGGTCAAAGTCTTAGCTCCCTATGTGGCTACTTCAAATACCACCCAGCTGGGTATACTGAGACCCCTTGTTCCTGCCTGGTAAGGCGAAATTCTGGGTTCCTGACTCAGTCTTTGTAACATGAATGAGGTGGGCTGTAGCTGTCCCTCTGGTATTTGGCTGGGACTGAGTGTTTATTGTCAAAGAATTTTTCTGCTTTCCGGGTCACCTCTTTGCTTGTCCTTTGGCTACAGAGCAGCCTTTGCGGAATTTCTCTTTGTGCCCATTGGTGTACCCATCTTGACTAGTACCTGGTGTGGGATAATGAGGCAAATAGGAAGTTCCACATCCTTCGGTCCTGAGGGCCCCAGCTCATCTGTCTTCTTCCTATCTTCCTCAGTCTTTTTATTTTTGTCTTACACATGACATTGATTTTTTTTTTACTTGTGTTTAGCACAAGAAATAGGAAAAATACTTACTCCATCTTCCTGCAAGTAGAAATTCCTTTAAAAATACATTGAGGTGGAATTTATAGTACCATGGACCAATCTTTCCACATGAGTGTTGTTTGGGCACACAGTGGGCTACCTTATCCAGGGAGGGACATATTTTTATTTGCATCTTTGAAAAACCTAGGGGCTGCCAAAAGGATTGGTAAGGGTGGGGGACAGGAAGAGGACCGGCTCATCTGTCCCTGTGGAGTGAGGTGGCCTGGCTTCTGTGGATGGCTTCCAGGTCTGTCCAGGCCTGTTGGCTGACTATGTCTCTCCTCTTTGGCTGTGCTCACAAGATGGCGTTGTCCAGTAGGCCAGGGCTTTCTGATGCAGGTGGGGAGTTTCTGCTCTTTCAGGAAGCAGAAATAAACCCCAGCCTTTGGATGCCTTCTTTCCTGACCTCTGGGTTCAGATGTTCATTTCCTCTTGCTCAATCTCACTCCACAGTGAGTCTACATTCATTTCATCCATAAACATGCTGTACTTTGGATCCTTAAGGGCATGGCTGCTGCAGCTGCTTTCCTCTGCTCAGCCCTGGCCCATAGGGCTATGAAAGGGAGAGCAATTGGCTGAGGGCAGAAAGACGGAACAGAGAAACACTGTGTAAGAAACAGACAGACACTAGATGTCACGTGGGCTAGGGTGTAAGTCATTTAGTAGTAGTTTTAGTTTCCTCATCTGTAAAATGGACCCACTTGTTATCAGCTTTGGAGGAATGAAGAGGAGAGTTGGGAATTCCATTGTACAAAGGACTTAACCTACAGTAGGAGCCCAAAAATGTACATGATCATTATTATCAATGTGATAAACTAATGGAAAATGATTTAACTCCATCTGCTTGGCACTTTTTTACAACCTAGTCCTTAAGCCCTGCACATGCAGGACTCTTTAGGATTTGCTTTGACAGAGAAGAAAGGGTAAAGCTTTTGGAGGGAGATCTCGGAGCCAAGGCAGGGCCAGCTGGTGCCTGGGAAAGCCAGGCACAGTGAGGTGAGCAGCTCACATTTACCTCCAGCGCCGATGAACAGCTGGCATCTATCAGGCACCAACTATACACCATACTCTGTACAGTGCCCTGTGAGGGAGCAATCGTAGCTTCAGTTTTACTGCAGAGGAAACTGGAGTTGTATAGAGACAGTGTTTGAACTGAAGCCCAGTCAGTGTCAGCGTCTGGGTGCTGCCCAGCTATTCCTGCTCCACCTCACGCCCCCTAACCCTGCTCATAACTCTTGGAGGAGGGAACGGGCCAGCTGGCCGGCAGAGGACATACACGGAGGCTTCGGCCATAGCTGCCTATCAAGCCAGCTGCGCAGGCACGCCTCTCACTTTGGAGGACTCTGGCTGCCTAGGGCCAGCTGGACAGAGTCTGGAGGACGGAGGGAATTTGTGCCGTGGGGGCTGGCAGGCCGTACTTCTTCTGTTCCTCTGCCTGGCTGCTCCGGACTCAGGGTGAGGGCAGCTGTGCTGGAGCTGGAATGGCGGTGGGGTTGAGGAGTATGGGGTCTGGAGCCAAGACTCGGCTCTCGAGGGGTGATGATGTGTGAGAGGGAACTGGCTGCCAGCAGTGGGATCCCTGCTTAACCCCACGTCCGCTCCAGTCAGGGTGAGCATCCAGAAGGCTACTGAAGGCACTCCAGCTTCAGCACGCTCGCCTCCTTTCCCTTCTCTGTTCTCTTCAGTTGGTGCCTGAGCTTGTGGGTCCAGCTTTCCCCACCTCCGCACCCACCTTTTGTCTTGCTGCCTTCCCTCCCTCTACCATCCTCTGTCTACTCCGCTTCCTAACTCCAAAGGAAAGCAGCCCAGTTTTAATTTTGTCAGCTCTAATGTTTTTCAGTCTAGATCTGACTATTTCAGCTGCCAACACTTCCATGTAAGAAATTGTTGTGTCTCAGAGGCGATTCAACCTCCAAGACTCAGTTTTCTTGTCTGAAAAAGTGGTGGTGCTGTGGGCCACACTCACCCCAGGAGCTGGTTAACAGGAGGAAGCGCGTCTCCGAGTGCTCCTCCCTCTCGCACCCCCGTGCACTGGCCTCCGCTTTTTGATCCCCTGCCCATATCAATGCTAGAGCGACAGTCCTCACACTCCTCCGAAAATTCTGCTTTTGGGGTTACCTTCTATTATTATTATTATTATTATTATTATTATTATTATTATTATTATTTTACCTTCTACTATTTTTGAGCACAGAATCCATTTTTCTCAACCGGCTGTCCATAGCCTCTCTGGCCCTTGCTGGCTTCTTGGAGCACCTTGCCTTATCTCGTCTGTATTCACACACTGGCTATCCGCCTGCTGTGTGCTGAGTTATACACCGCTCGTCAGAGGTTGCAGTCAACTCCTAGGACCTCAGAACGGGACTCTGTTTAGAGTTAGGGTTTTTAGAAAGGAAATTTGGATACTCAGACTCTGCATCAGATGGTGTCCGCCCCTCACTAGCACAGGGTTGTAATTGCTCCTCATACACAACAGGATCATGTGCACCTTCCCTGGATGCCAGGGTGGGCCCTAGACCAGTATAGCTTTGGCATGTAAGAGGAGGAGAAGAAGACTCAAATGCACATGGATGGCAAGAAGGCACCAGAGGAAAACTGCTGTCAGAGACAGACCAAGGAGAAAGACCTCAGAAGAAACAGCTGTGCCAACACCTTGATTTTGGGCTTCTAGCATCCAGTTCTGGGAGGAAATATATTGCTGTCATTTCAGGCAGGCGGTGGTGCTCTGTTACCGCTGCCCCAGTGGACTCATTCAGGCCCTGCTACAGGCTACTAACTCAGAGCCTCAAATTAAAGCCTTCCTTTGTCAGGCGGATTCTTTATTGTTTAAAGTATCCACTAAAAGCTTTAAATATATGTCTTCTCTTCTATAAGCCCGTTTTGGCATTCCTTCGTTTGTTAATATTCTGGAAGTCCCTCACACTGGAGTGTCTTCAGGTTCCCTCTGGCCCACGTCCCCATCCTCCTGTTTGTTCTCTCCTGCTCCAGAGCATCACTGGGCTGCTGCTCTTCGTGGGGCGCCTTGACTGCCGTGAGCACTTACAGGTCATGGGAGGTGCTGTGAGGTCTGCGGGGAGGGCTTGGGAACAAGCTCCTGCGGCCAGGGGCCTGGCATCCAGGGAAGGTGCACATGATCCTGTTGTGTATGAGGAGCAATTACAACCCTGTGCTAGTGAGGGGCGGACACCATCTGATGCAGAGTCTGAGTATCCACTAGTCCACAAGAGTGTGTACAGGCCTGTGGTACCTGTTTATTTAACCATCACCTACTTATTTATAACTCTACTTTTAGGATGCTTTAAATCTTTCCTTAGAAAAGCAAAACAAAGCATACTCAGGCTTCTGTTGCTGGCCATGGCAGAATCTTAACCTCCTTACAGCCTTAAAATTTGAAAACAAACTAGAAATATTAAATAGAATAATGTTTGTAACTGAAATGGAATGATCAGTTCTCTTACCAGGGCTTGGTAGGGGACACCTATAATCCCAGCATCTACGAGGCTAAGGAGTTCAAGCCCAGCCTGGGCAACTTAGCCATATATTGAGACCCTGTATCAAAATTTTAAAAAATTTTAATAGGTACAGAGGGACTGAGGATATAGCTCAGTGAAGGCCTTCAATTTAATCCTCAGCATTGCCAAAAAAGCTCCCAAACAGAAACAAAATGATCGATATGCTTGATAATGTTCTATGTTGCTGAGGATATCCCTAAATCACACTGATGCAAGTGGCAGATGGTGTGAGAATGGGAATATTTCTTACAGCACAGTTTGTTAGAGGAAAATGTTAGCAATGCTTTGGATATCCGCGCCAGAGGGCTGGGACAATATCCTACAGTGCCTATGCCAAGTGGTTGTCCAAAATAGCAATTACCTCCAATCTGCTGGCCACGGGCGCTTTGTCACGGTTTAAGAACATGAATCTGGCCATGTGTGTGCCTGCTGAAACAGCATGTGATTCCCACGGTCAAGCAAATGAAGTCTAAAGTTTGCTACACAGTCCTGTGATTACCCTCCACTGACCGTGACCCTGGTCCTTCCTTTACTCTTCTGTCTTATCAGCCTGGCCTGTACTGAGCCCACCTCCCTGCCAGCCCTGTGCCTGCGCCTGCGCCTGTCCTCCGGCATCAGTGTCTTGCTCCCAGTTGACTCATTGTCCTGCCAGGCTGACCCTCAGTGACTCATAGGTCTGGATGAGACACTCCCACCTGGGTGCCCCCTATTCCCTGGCTTCTTTTGTGCCAACATGGGCCTCGCTGAGGGGCAGTTGGCTCTCTCTCATGTATATACAGGGATTGGTCCAAGGATCCAATCAGAGCAAATTAGTTTAAAGATCAAACTGGCTTTTATTTGCAATTCTTAAGGCCATCCTTCATTTTTTTTTTTGGCAGTACCAGGAATTGAACTCAGACCCTTGTGTTTGCAAGGTAGGTGCGGTGCCACTGAGCTAAACCCCAGGCCCCCTAGCTCATTCTTATAGAATGGATGTTTTAGTGAGCTGAAGGCAAGCTGAGGGCAGCTTTACAGGCAGAAAAGGGATGAAGAAAGCAGAAGCTGGAAATAGAAAGTAGATCGGTTGTTTAATTTTTGGTGAAGTTAAAGCAGAGGAGACACCCTTGTCAAACTGGGTAACGTCCCGCTAGGGCACTTGGCTGTTACCTCTCCCTCCCCTGATGGCTCAGAAGGTTAGATAAGTCACTTAGTTTTGGCTCAATGGTGTGAACTTCAGCCCAGGCCACTCTACCTAACAATGGCTTGCTCTAAATTTCACTTGGTGAAGCACATCTTTTTTTTTTTAGTTTTCGAGACAAGGTCTTTTGTAGTTCAGGTTGGCCTTGAACTCACTATGTAGCCCAGACTGGCCTCAAGTTCACAGAAATCCTCCTCCTTCTGCCTCAAGTACTGGGATTACAGGCGTGAGCCACCACACCTGGCACCGTGATATGTGGTAACAGGGATTGAACTTGGGACCTTGCACTCACCAGGCAGACACTGGAACTGCTGAACTAAATCCTTGACCCTGGATCACATCTTGTTTGTTATGGTCTATTTATACATCACTATATGTGGCATGTAAAAGGCATTTTACAAATGTTTGGAGAAAAGGCATTTTATGTATTTAGGGAAAGAGAAAAGGACCCACAAGTTTCCCTGCAGGAAGTCTGAGCCAACCTGGGCCAGAAGTAGTACGGGCCTCATGTAAGCAGGCACTGAATGATGAGGTCATGCCAGGTACGGGCAGGGGCAAAGTATGGCACTGGGGACCCCAGCTCACTGAAGGCCAGGGAGGAAGGAGAGGATACACCTGAGTCAGAGCTAGAAGGTTTGCAGAGCTAAGGTTTGCTCAGCTCTCTGAGTGTCAGTTTCCTGTCTGGAAAAACAGAGATAGGAGCCATAGCGCTATGGGACTCGATTATGGTCACAACTTCTGTGAACCCTAAATTGCTAGTCAAATGTCAGACAATTGTATACCATCATTATAAGTTATTTTGGAAAGCTCAAGACAAGACGGAGTTGAAAGGGGAACTCAGCTGTACCCCTCCGGTGTTGATGGAAGTCCTAGAAGCTGACAACAGGAAGGGAGTGACTCCATTTTCTGTAGTGTTTTGACAGCCACACACAGCCTGGCCTTTCTCGTGTCTACACTGTCTCTTGTTCAGCTATGGACTTCAGACTGCCCTGCTGATTGCTCCTCCCAACCTCCAGCTTGAATATTGTGTCCAAATAGACACCCACTTGTAGCTGTGGAGCCACGGTTGTGGATAGACTGGAGGCACATGGCTTCCTCTGTGGGCAGTCTGACAGAACTGAAGGCCACGTCTTCCAAGTTGTCTGTGTTTCCATTTGGACTATAGCCTGGAATGGGCCTTGCCATTCTAGGGGCTGACATGGGATAGAACTGGGCCACCTGTAATGGGAATAGGCTCAGGATCCCTGGTAGGGACTGTCCTGAAAGCTGAATCCTTGTCTTTATGCAGGAATTCTACACTATGTTCAGCTTTATCTCAATGTTTATTTGAAACTAAAAATGCTAGTCAGACTTGGCACTGCTCCGATTCTGCCCTCAGTGTCTGGTCTTGGTTCTCATCTCATTTCTCCATGACCCACTTCTGCACTGGCTGGAGGTCTGCCCCTGAGGATCCACCCACTCATGCCTGGCTCTCCTGCTCATGTGTGGACATGTGGTCCAGACACAGCTAGGTGAGGGTCAGGAGCAGGACAGGGGCAGGCAGGCCACAGGGCCTGATGACAGGGGGATGGCAGGCACGGGAGCAGAGGCTGCTGCACCTTGGGGCCAGCGTGAAGGTCCTGAAATAAAGGCAGCTGTGCTGGATGGCCGTAGGACAGGTGGGGATTTGGGAACCTATTTCCTGCTCCAGAGCCCCACCCCCACCTCACCTTCAGCTTGCACCTGCCAGAACCTAGAGGATGTGAACTTCAGGACAGCAGATCTCCTGAGTTCTGGAAGAGCACTGGGTGTGGTGCGGCGGGGCACCATGGCTGAGGGATGGTGCTGATGGCCAGGAAGGCTTCTGTGTCGTGTGAATGCCCATTCCCTTAGCTCTCCTCGCTCCACAGACTGCACTCCAGTTAGAGTTTTTATCTTGTTCCTCTTGATTTTTGCACAGGCTGGTCTCTCTGCCAGAATGTCTGCTTATCTCTGAGCCTTTGGCTGCCTCACATTTGCCTCTTCAGATGTCGCTGGCATAGGAAGCCTTCCACCTTCCCAGGTCAAAGGAAGATGCCTTCACTTGATTCTCCTAACATCTTCCCCAGCTTTCCTTCATCAGAGAGCTCTCCATCTGGTTCTTTCTTGACTTTTTTGTCACCCTGAGAGTTTACCAGTGTATTTTACAGGGCCTAGTGAAATGCACGATGTGTAGTGTTCCACAGGTAATTGTAGATGAGTGGATGAACCTTTGTGTGGATGGATATGTGTAAGAATGGATGGTAAGTTCATGGACATGTGAGAGGATAAAAAGATGTATGTATGGGTAGGTGGTTGGTAGATGGATGGATGTGTGGGTGAGTGGGTAGATGAATGGGTTGGGAGTGGCTAGATGGAGAATATTATACGTGTGTGGACATATGAACAGATATATGGATAGGTAGTTGGAAAGTGGATAAGGGCCTAGATGTGGCACCCTACCTGCCTGGCAAATACAAGGTCCTGAGTTTGATCCCCAGTACTGGAAAAAAAAAAACCCAGAAAATAGAAAGGTAAAATAATACAGCAAACGAATTGTGTACACATGTGGGCACCCATGGGTAATGACTGCATTAGTGATTGAGTGGGTTAAAGGATAAATAGGTAGATAATCAGTGTATGCCTGAATGGATGATTGGAAGGGTGGGAGAAAAGCATGCTTGTATGAGTAGATAGACCATGGGTGGATGGATAGATGTGGTGTAGGTGTTCAGACCGCTCACTCCCCAGGAACATCTGGGACATCTGTTGTGTCCCCCTTCTGACCTGTTCTACCTAGTAATTTGGAATCCTGGGCTATTTTGCAGATGTCTATTATTAAGAGGGTTGCCTGCCCAGGAGGAGCTGATGGGCACATCTCTGGAGGGAAACAGAGAATAACAAGTGTCAGAGTCTGACCCTAGCACTGGCAGGGAGCTGCTCATACTGAGGGCAGGTACTGTGGATATGTCGGGGTGACGTTTGGGAACAGAGTTCTTTGAGAAGAGCACCTGGGTTCAGGGTGATGATGGGTGTGTCACTCACAGCCCCACGGTCCCTGGATCTGGACTTCCTTCTTCCCTTTGCTCCCAACAGGAAGTGTCCCTAGGCAGCAGAATAGAGCTGGGAAGACACATGGCGAGACCTGGCAAAGTTCACGGGCCCCAAGAACTGCATCTGGCTCATGGATACCTGGAGGGAAGGGGGACAGGGGGTAGCAGCCCACACCCTGCTGGCAGAGCTAAGGAGCATCAGGTAGCAGCACCAGGAAGTGGCAGGGGCCCTGCGCTCACCGCAGCAGCTCACACGGTGCCAGCCTCTCTGGTGGGCTCCACGCTGACCTATGCTCAGGAGGTTCCACACCAGGAAGTGAGAAGTCAGTAGGAACGCTCCAACAAGGGGTGTCTGGTGTTGTCAAGCTCATCTTCTGTTTACATATCAGGAAACTGAGGCCTAGAGAAATTCAGAGACTTGGCCAGTATTACATAGCAAGTTGGAGCCAGAGCCCTCCAGAGCTTAGTTATTCGTTTCCAAGTCTCTGTATAGACAGAATGGAGGGCTGGGTATGTAGCTCAGCAGTGCAGCACTTGCCTGGTGAGCACGTGGCCTTGAATTTGTTGCCAGCTACTGAGCTGTGGACCCACAGGGAGACACAGAGGCTTCCTCTGGGCCACTGTGGACCTGCCGAGTCCAGATATCGCACACAGCCATCACTGTCTTAGTCGGGAACTACGGCCATCAAATAACTGGCCAAGGCACACGTGGCAGAGGTCCTACCTGAGGCAGGTTAGTGATGGACCTTGCCCAGTGGGGACTTAGTTCTCTGATCCAGTGCAGGTTCTTTTTTTTTGAGACAGTCTCGCTTTGTAGTTCAGACTGGCCCTGAACTCATTATGTAGCACAGGCTGGCCTCGAACTCACAGCAATCCTCCTGCCTCTACCTCCTGAGTGCTGTGATTACAGGTATGAGCCACCACGCCCAGCACTGTGATATGTGGTACTAGGAATTGAAATCAGTACCTTTTGCTCATCAGGCAGACACTGGAACTACTGAGCTAAATCTCAGCCCTCCAGGGCAAGTTCTTGAGAACAGTGACAGACGTGCTCATGGTGCCTGTGCATGTGTGTGTGCGTGTGCGTGTGAGTGCGCGTGCGTGTGCGTGTGCATGTGTGTGCGTGTGTGTGTGTGGTATCTCAGGAGGAATAGGCAGAGGAAGGGAGGGGATAGGGAGGGCAAACCCTAAAGAGGAAGACTCAGGCCTGGGAACGTGGGCTGGGCCATTGGACTGTGCCCTGACGGTAGCAGGGAGCCCTGGAAGGTGTCTGACCAGTGTTGGAGCTGCCCGTGCAGCAGCATCTATGTTCTGTGCAGTGAGGAGTGGGTGGGAGCAGTTGAGAGGCAGTTACAAGGCCCAGATGTGGCTCTTCCCCAGAGAGGGGGAGCTGGGGCGTGCAGGTGCCGGGTGTGAGGAGGCTTGAGCTGAGACTGACCAGTGAGGGGGGAAGGCGGCCTGTTCCGAGCCACACGCAACCCGATGATGGTTTCCTGCGGGCCTCGCATGCTGCAGCTCAAGGAAAGCAGGTTATAGGAACAAACAGAGCAAAATTCTAACTGCCTTCTGTCCTGTCCCCACAGCTTTCCTCTCTGCCCACTCTGCCCTGCAGTCTGGAAGGCCGTGGCCCAGCAGGGGAAGTTCTGGCCCACTGCCGCACCCAGAGCCTCTTCCCTTTTTGCTCTGCGCCCACATGGCTTCTCTCTCTCCGTCCCCCTCCCCCTCCCTGTCCTTATCTTTCCCTTCGGTCTCCATGGCGACTCACCACCCCGGCTTGCCTGCATCCCAGCCTCTGCCAGGGATTTGGAGCTGGGCTCCCTCCCTCATCTGAAGCCTTGTACCCGCAGCCCTGTCTCCTCCCCCTGGGGTGAGTCCAGCGGCAGCCTCCTCTTTCCGGACCAACCGACCCACAGACCGACCTACCGGCACTGATTCTCCAGCTCTGGCAGTCCGCTCCTTCCACCTGCCACAGCAGGCTGGCTCTTCAGGGAAGGCTAACCTTACTCTGGCTGCAGGGCTCAGGGACCTCCTTGCTCCGTGGCAGACCCTCTGCATCTCAGCCTTCCATGCCGAGGCCCACCTTGTCAGTCACTTCTTTCTGTCATCAGCTTGGCAAACGGGCAAGTCTTTGGTCCTCAGATGGGGAGGAGGCTGGGGGTGGGAAGGAGCCACCTGGGGTGGGGGATGGGCCTGGGGCAGGGGAGGAGGGAAGGTGGACCACTGGAAACCCAGCATGAAGACAGAGTCTGAATTCTGTTTTAAATCTTTCTCCCCCCACCTCACTCTCTTTCCAGGAGAGAAAACGGAGCTTCATGGGAAACAGCAGCAACAGTTGGTGAGCAGTGGGGCCTGCTGGGCTGGGATTGGTGCAGTGGGCCCGGCAGGTCAGCTAGAAATGGCTGGGCCGGCAGCATGGAGCCCTGCAGCCAGGTCCAGCCAGCTGAGGCTCTGCTGGCACTTGTGGGAGGGAGCGGCAGGCTGGGCTGGCCAGGCTGTGGAGGGGGGACAGGGATGCTCAGGCAGGTGCTGCAGGGAGGCAGGTGCTCAGCTCAGAGTGGAGGCAATTCTCCAAGAGCCAGAGCCATGTGCTCACATGCAGAATGGCTGCGTGGGCACCAGGAGCTTCACCCTCTCTCCATGTCCCGATGTCCCAGCAGCAGGGATTTAGGGTTGTGACTCCTCCAGGCCTGCGCCAAGTCAGCACTTCCTTGAAAGACCCTGCTGCACAGGGTTGAGGAGAAGGTTTTCTCAGGGATGGGTACCAGGCGCACATGTCATGTCTGGTGACTGTCCTGTGCCCATGCGCTGGTTCTGCTAACCTTTCCACTGCAGAGTTAGGAAATCGTGGCCCTGAGCAGAGAAGGACCTTGCCCACTGTGGGATGTGGTGGAGAGCCAGTGTGCTTGCTCTTGGGCAGCCTCTTCATACTGACTGCCTCGGGCTGCCAGGCCTGGGGTGCGATGAGTGAGGAACTCAGCTCCTCTGGGGGGAGGGGCTCCATCAGTCCAAGGAAACCCTAAGAGAAACTGAGGGGGCACCCCAGCCATCAGCCTGACCCCCAAAGCTGCTTTTGATGAACCCTGTGCTATTCAATGGTTTGTCCTTCCCCCAGGTCCCGTGCACCATTCCCCAAGTTGGAGCTGGGCCTGGGGCCCCGCGCTACCTTACCCCGGGAGCTGCCTGCTTGCTCCATTTGCTTGGAGCGGCTGCGTGAGCCCATCTCCCTGGCCTGTGGCCATGACTTCTGTGTTCGGTGCTTTAGTACGCACCGTGTGCCCGGCTGCGAGCCACCCTGCTGCCCCGAGTGCCGGAAGATCTGCAAGCAGAAGAAGAGCCTCCGCAGTCTAGGGGAGAAGATGAGGCTCCTGCCCCAGCGGCCACTGCCCCCTGTGCTGCAGGTGCTGGGACCAGCCTCTCTGTGGCGGAGGGTGTTTGGAGCTCTTGGGTCAGCTCCAAGAAGGGGGCCTGGGGCCTGTTCTGGGTGCTCAGGGGACCCCTTTCCCCCCAGGAGAGCTGTGCAGTGAAGGCAGAACCACTGCTGTTGGTGCGCGTCAACGCCTCAGGGGGCCTCATCCTCAGGATGGGGGCCATCAACCGCTGCTTGAAGCACCCCCTGGCCAGGGACACCCCCATCTGCCTCCTTGCTGTCCTGGGGGAGCCATACTCAGGGAAGTCCTCGCTCCTCGACCACTTGCTCCGGGGCTTGCCAGGCCTGGTGAGGGGCAGGGCTGGCAGAGGTCGCGGGTGGGTGGGTGAGTGCTCAGGAGGCCTGGGTAGCTGCAGCGAGGAGTGAGCCCGAAACCCACCTCTGAAGTTCCCTTTTCTGCCTGCAGGAGCCTGGCAGTGAGGGCGGCTGGCCCAGAGGAGAAGGGTCCCTGCAGGGGTTCAGACGGGGTGCCAACAGTCTCAGCAGGGGCATATGGATGTGGAGTCACCCTTTCTTGCTGGGGAAAGAAGGGAAGAAGGTGAGAGGAGGAAAGGGAGAAGGAAGCTGGGGTTCAATCAAGGATGGGAAGGTGTGGGTGGATGTGAGGGAGAGACAGACAGAGAGAGGGGACTCGCGAAAGAGTGCTTTGGGGCGCTGGGGTGAGGACAAGAAGACTAGTTCCAGGAGCCAGCCTGACCCTGTGCTTAACCCTGCCCACCCCTGCACAGGTGGCTGTGTTCCTGGTGGATGCAGGGGATGCCATGAGTCCTGAACTGAGCAGGGAAACGAGGATCAAACTTTGCGCTCTCACCACGATGCTGAGCTCCTACCAGGTGAGAGAGGTGCGGAGTGTCTTCATCTTGAGGGCCTCCCTAGGTTCAGGGTTCTTAAAGCTGAGGGCATCTCATGGGGCCTTGGTGTCTGGGGTCCCTGCTGGATCTCGGGGGGGTGGTTCAGGAGGGAGAAGGTGGTTGTGGTCTGTGGAGGTGGGAGCACGGTGGGCTCGTGCTCCTTGGTTATCGGGGTGAGGAGCAGGGAGCCTAGAGGTCCTGCAGAGCATGTCAGGCTGGGAGGTCTAGATCGCTGCCTCCATGCAGAGGGCTCCTGCTGGGCCACCCTGCTTGCTGAGCCCTCCTCACAGGCCTCCCCAGCTGCGTTTGGCCTCTGCACACACCCTCGTATCCTGTTCTCCTTGACTCCAGATCCTGAACACCTCCCAGGAACTGAAGGACATGGATCTGGACTACTTGGAGGTGAGGAGAGCTGGGCCATACGCACCCCTGACCTAGGGCTGGGGCCTGGGCCGGAGGGGACTGGACTCTTTCCCAATCTAGCCCAACATTTTTGAGCTGGGATGATAGGTTTGAGAGTGGAAGGTGCAGCAAACGACGCCTGGTGTGGGGAGAGACAGGAGCACCTCAGAGCTGACAACTAAGCGTGACTCCTTCAGACAGGCAGAGGGAGGCAGAGACAAAGTGCAGCCCTGGGAGGGCCTCACCCTGATGTTCTGTGTCTACCCCCAGATGTTTGTCCATGTGGCGGAGGTGATGGGCAGGCATTACGGGATGGTGCCAATCCAGGTGAGACATTTGTTTTCGGACTCATCGGCCTCAACCTTGACCCCTTCCCAGTTGCTGGTAGTAGGACCCCTTCTCTTTCAGCATCTGGACCTCTTAGTTCGTGACTCATCCCACTCTAACAAAGCGGGACAAGGTCATGTGGGTGATGTCCTCCAGGTGAGCAGGGCGGGAGAGGCTGAAGGACCCTGGAAGAGTGCTCGCCATGGGAGGCCGTAACTGGGGTGAACACCTCTTCTGTCCTTCTCTCAGAGGTTGTCGGGAAAATATCCCAAGATCCAGGAGCTCCTCCTAGGGAACCGAGCCCGCTGTTACCTCCTGCCCTCGCCAGGTAGGCGGTGGATGAACAAAGGCCGAGGAAGCCCCAGACCTGGTGAGTATCCCACCGGCAAAGTGGCTCCTCAGCTTCTTCCCCTGGAGTCCCCGCACTATCCAGTCCTCCCAAGCCCTTCTCCTTCAAAAGCCCCGGTCTCCTCAGTGTGAGGCATCTCTTCTTAGACACAGAAGACGATTTCCGCCACCTTCTGCGGCCCTATGTTTTGGATGTGCTGAGCGCAGCCCCCCAGCACGCTAAGAGTCGCTGCCAGGGCTACTGGAGTGAGGGGCGCACCGTGGCCAGGGGAGACAGACGCCTGCTCACAGGGCAGCAGCTAGCTCAGGAGATCAAGGTGTGAAAACGCCCTGGAGCCCCGGTGCTCGGCAGGTCCCTGCTCTCCCTGACCCAGCGATGGTGTCTCTGCAGAACCTCTCGGGCTGGATGGGGAGGACAGGGCCCGGCTTCAGCTCTCCGGATGAGGTATGGAGCCCCCCACACCCTAAGGATGGCTGTCTGGGAGGGAGGTGCAGTCGGGGGGAGCCTGGGCTGAGCTCTGGGGTGGGGTTCACACCTGGAAATAGAGATGAGGAACAGGTGGCCAGGCCAACAAGGAAGGAGGGAGGCAGCCAGGGCTTTCCCGTGGACAGATGGCTGCTCAGCTGCACGACCTGAGGAAAGTGGAAGTCGCCAAGAAGGAGTTTGAAGAGTACGTGAGGCAGCAGGTGAGGCCCTGGCCTGCGGGGGAGGTGGGAGCTGGCCAGCTGCTGGGTGGAGGCGCTGGTTCTCCCAGTTGGAGCACCTTGTTCTCTTCTCCTGTCACCACAGGATGTGGCCACCAAGCGCATCTTCTCTGCACTCCGGGTCCTGCCAGACACCATGCGGAACCTGCTCTCCTCTCAGAAGGACGCCATCTTGGCCCGCCACGGAGTAACTTTGTTGTGTAAGGAGCGTGAGCAGACCTTAGAAGCCTTGGAGGCTGAGCTGCAGGCCAAGGCCAAGGCCTTCATGGACTCTTACACTATGCGCTTCTGTGGCCACCTGGCTGCAGTTGGGGGTGCTGTGGGAGCTGGGCTTATGGGCCTGGCAGGGGGTGTGGTGGGTGCAGGCATGGCTGCAGCTGCGCTGGCAGCAGAGGCTGGCATGGTGGCAGCAGGGGCGGCAGTGGGGGCCACAGGGGCCGCTGTAGTAGGGGGTGGTGTGGGTGCTGGGCTGGCAGCCACTGTGGGCTGCATGGAGAAAGAAGAAGATGAGAGGGTGCTGGGAGGAGACCGAGAGCCCCTTCTCCAGGAAGAGTGAGCACCCAAGGAATGTTAAAGAGTGGGAGAGACGTGAGGTTGGGGAGAAAGCAGGGGTAGGGGTGGGGCAGGGCCAGGTATCTGAGGGGCCCACATGTACCCACTGCCCCTGTGAATGCCCACTGACTGGACACTGGACAACCTGGGAACTCAAGGTGCATCTGGGAACCTGGGGAGGTTGTCTGGAGCCAGAAGGCAGCCATCGAGGGAGCACAGGGTCTGTTTCTGATTGCAGCTGATTACTGATCTGCTGCTGTCCTGGTCCTAGGTCAACTTGACCCCAGGATTTTCTGCTATGAGTGAGGCTCCGTCCTCCTCTTTCTAGTTTATTTCCCTGGATGACTTTGCATTGGTGCAAGGTTAGGCAGGAGCCAAGCTGCAAGTTGGCCCTGGGTCATCAGCCCTGCCATTTCACAGAAGGAAAAGTCCCTGGGATGGCCGACTTTGGTGTTCAAGAGTGAGGAGCACTGACAGGGCTGGGGGAGAGGAGGAGAGCAACCTTGGGCCAAATTATGATTGTTGGTGGCCAAAGCCCACCATGGAGAGTTTGTTCCCAGGAGGCATTCTGAAGCTGCTCTCAAAGGACCAAGGCTGCCTGCTCTCCCTGCAGGCTGCCAGTCATGTGTGTGTCCTGAGTGGCCCTGTGCCTGGCTTGGGCTCCTGCCTTTTATCAAGTCTTTTCAGACATGGCTACCTGTGTCCTCACCACAGCAGATTAAATGCCAAAGAACCATACTTCAATTGCATTCTGGGCTAAACTATTCTATTCCAGATTCAATAAAAGCCTCAGCAAGGAAACCAAAGGGAATGGATTCCATGCTTGAGTGTGTTGTTTCTCCTTTGAGCTTGTGAGAGACCACTCTGCTCTGTCTAGAAGATCGCTTCATGCTGCTCCTTAAATACCAGCTCCATGGGGAATTTGGGGCTGGGGAGCCTCTATCTGGAAGACAGACAGTCTTACCAGGAAGACTTCTGAGTTACAAAAGTATAAAGTATGCTGGGCAC
The DNA here is from genome assembly GCA_004026965.1 of Petromus typicus. NCBI lineage: Eukaryota > Metazoa > Chordata > Mammalia > Rodentia > Petromuridae > Petromus > Petromus typicus. The sequence continues at coordinate 4,241 of PVIR01024878.1, read as the reverse complement.
ATGACTCCTTATTTTATGAGAAAATAAAATGTGTGTACCTGAACATCAGCTTCCCAGTACATTACTAAAATAAGAATTCTGCCCCCAGAGGACTTCAGGGGTGTGTGTGGAGGGGGTGTGGATCATGCAGTCCTGTTACTGGGTGTGTGATGGGAAAGGGCACTGAGACTTAAAGGTGACCTGTGGAATGTCAGAGGCCGTGGCAGGAGGGCTCGGGCCAAAGGCCATCTATAGACTTCTTACGAGGACTTGGCCATATCCCTCGTGTCTCTCCCCTGAAACACTGCCTCAGATGACACTGCAAACAGACATCAGCTGGCATATGTCCCACAGAGCACAGAGCAGAGGTATTGTGGGGAAGTTTCAGTAAGACCCACGAGAAAGGAGGACCCAGGACTCAGGACCCATGGGGCAGGGTTTAAGCATCTAGTTCACCTCCCAGCCCCACTCCCCATCTAAAAGCTACAACAGTGGTCACTGCATCTAAACCTTGGGTTTTATAGATGCAAACTTCTAGAGGGGAAGTCTTGAGTAAGCTGTCCAGCTGACGACAGAAAAGCAGGGAGCCCCCAAAGCCAGGCTGGCACTACCCCAGGACACAGACTGCCAAGGACATTTTGTTAAAGTCAGCTCTGCTGACATTGGGACGTTCCTTTTGGAGGCTTCTTCTTAATGATGAGGTCCAGCTCCGGGAGACTAGGGGGTGGCAGAGGCAGGGGACATGGTCTGAGGCAGATGCCTTAATAATCAAAGTTGCCATTAACAAGCTGGGGACAAATACATCATGTAGAGAAATCCCAAATCCCCAGTGGAGGTGGGTGGAGTAAACACAGATGAGGTTGACTGTCTTGCAAAGTGGGCCAGGGGTGGGGACAGGGTCTAGACTTAGTGGAGAAAGGTTTTCAGGAAGGATCTTGCTGAGTTCTTCCATTGTCATCTGGTGGACACATGAGCTTCAGAGCCTCTGAGAGGCTGGGCTGGCAGGCGCGGGACTCAAGGGCCTCTGAGGACTCACAGGGTGGTGATAGGATTCTCCCCTCCCCCAGAAGCACTGGAACAGAGGCTCATAGTCAACTTCTTGCTCTTTGAACAGATGGGAAGAGGTTGGCCTGGCTGGGGAAGCTTCTTCAGCAACACGATGAGTAATACTCGGTTATATTTGCCTTGTGCCTTATAGCTATCAAAGCATTTCTCCAAGCACCATCTTCCTTACGCCTTAGAATCATCTCATTCAATAGGTAGAGGACACATTTTTACAGAGGAGGACACCAAAGCCCACAGAAGTGACATGCCTCAGTAGAAACAGGTAGTCAGAGACACGAACCCAAGATTTCTGATGCCAAATCCCTTCAATCCCAACCCATATTATGTGGCTTCCTGTGTATGATTTCCTTTTATGTTTCTACAGTGAAATACCTGAGGCTGTGGCCTTTATAAAGAAAAGAGGTTTACTTAGTTTACAGTTTTGGAGATTCAAGGGCATGGTGCCAGCATCAGCTCAGCTTCAGTGAGGATCTTGTGATGGTTGACCTGGCAGAATGGTAAGGTGTGCAAAAAGGAGAGCTCACAATTTCCATGGCAAGCCAGGAAGCCATGCAGACTAATCCCTTCTAAGGACCATGTACCCAGTGATCTGATGACCTTCCGCTAGGCCCCATTTCTTAAAGATCCTTTTAATATAGCTACATAGGAGATCTAGCTTCTAACACATGGATTCTCAGGGACATACTTATATCATGTTTGAAACACAGCACTGAGCTTTCAACTTCAGTTTTATAATTCAGCAGAGCCCAGGTAACTCTGTGGTCAAGGTCTGCAAAGCATGTTAAGATCTGGCTAGTTTTCCTTCTCCGACCTACTAAAAATCACCAATTCTTATGTTTCTCATATGCTGAGTGTCTGATTAGAGATGTGTTGACTTACCTTGCTGTTAATTCCTCTTCGGGGGCCTGCATCCCAGTGAGGATGGCAGTACCACAAGATCAAAGGAAGCTGGATCCCGAAGCACTGTGGCTACATAGAGTAGGAGCTCCAAGGCCACTGACCTGCATGATACTGTGCTTTGAACTACAAGCCAACCCTTACTGCATTAAGTGTGAACTCTCTAGGTTGATTTCCTCTCCATGCCATTGCCTCCCCTACCCTAACTAACACAGAAATGAGCTCGTGAAATGGAATGATTTCTTTACAAACACTTTAAATATTGCTGGTTGGGTGGTGAGCAGTAAGGAAACACATGGCTGGTCCCATGTTATATCGTGACAAACGTTTGCTAAACTGTCGCCTACAATCACTTGGATGGCAGATTTTGTGCTGTTGAGGAAAATGATTTTTTAAATAGTCTCCTACCAACCCAGAATATCCTCTCTATCAATGCAAAAAAGAAAGAAAACAGTTCTGCTATTGAATATGCATTCAGCAAGACTGGAGTGCATCACGTGTAATTTGCTAATATGATTACAAAGGTAGAAGAATCCCACCTTACTGGTGTAGACCCGCAGATGAGGCCAATGTCCTGTGCATTCTAATATGCAAGAGACTTGTTCTCTGAAGAGAAGAGTACACAAGATCATTTGCTATGCTTTCATAGTTTGCTCTGAACCAGCCTCGTCACTTGGGTGGCCATCTGTTTAATTCATTACTTTTGGACAGAAAACAAAGCATTTTTAGTTTTTAACTTCTCAGACAAGCACATAGTCTAAGCACCCTGGCTAACCCCCTTTTTGTGACAGGGTGACAGACTACTGGTTTCCTTGATGTATATAGTTGAAAGAGAGGGTTTCAGGATCTTCAGAATAAGCCCTAGGTTCTAATCCCATTAAAACATTTATTTTACCTTTAAAAAGATTTGCATAAATACCAAAAGAGCAGAGGAAATCACGTTGTCTTTGTGCTTGCATTTTCATAAGGTTAATTATTTTGAGTGGACTGCCCTCTGTCCCAAGGCTACTCTTGCCATTTCTGTTCCTTCAAAGAATTGAATTTAATATGTCTCTTTTTTAATCTGTGTAGGATTGCAAACACAGTCCTTAACAGAATGTTATAAGGGGAGCTTCTATTTCTGGTTATGGCCCTTCTCTCTCAGGGTTGGTCATCCTCTTCAACCAAACATACAATTTGAGAAGGACCACACATGGAGCAGTAAGGGAGGAAGGGGACACCCACATAGCCAGCCAGACCAGCGGAATCAACCGTGGCGATCAGTGAGGTGGCAGATATTGCAGCCAGATTGCCTTCGTAACCCTAGTTCCAGTTATGAAGTCTACCAGTCTCAGACATTTTATGGAATATTTAGGGCTTGAGTATTGGAATGCAGTATAAGTTCTGTTTACTTCAGGAAGATGGCGCCCCACCTTCACTCTGCTGACATTCTCATTGTTGGGTTTATCAACAAGACTTGACTTCCTGGGAATACAAAACAGAATTGATGGGACATAGGAGGACCATTGAATGCTATGTTGGAGAAGTGTCTTCCAAAACCCCATGGGTTAGAGGCGTGGTCCCCAGTCCATGGTACTGTCAGGAGGTAGGGCCTGTAAGAGGTGTGTCCAGAGGGAAAGCACGTCCTTGAAGAGGATTTGGGGGTTCCAGCTCCCTCTCTCTGTCTGTCTCTGTCTCTGTCTCTCTCTCTCTGTTTTCAGCTATAATGAGGTGAGAAAATTTGTGCTTCCATGTGCTCTCATCATGATGCATTTCCTCACCTCAGGCCCAGAAGCAATAGGCCAACTGAACATGGACCGAAAACAGACAAAGTAAAAGTAAGACAAAGTAAGCTTCCTTCTTACAAGGAACTTTCTCAGACATTTTGTCACAGTAACGGAGAGTTGACTAATGCAGAGAAGGAGGGCTGTTTGTGATAATAATTACAGTAAATTCACTAGATGGCTCTTTCAGGTTGAATGGCCCAATATCAATTATTCTAGAAATGAAAAGTTTTAAGTCCTGAGTTTAACCAGATTTTTCTTTCCCTTCAATAGTCACATTAGAACATTTGAGATGGTCTTTCTCAGTGAGGTAACAGCTTGTCTTTCCTCTGGACCATCATTATGTACATAAAATCTCCCCACTGGCTGATAAGGGTGGGGACTTCCCCTGGTGGTTCTTTCCAGGTCTCTCTGTCTTTACATCTCAGGGTTTCCAGGGAAGAAAGAAACCCCTTTAAGTATTGAACATGATTATGACATAGAATGTGGCTTCAGACTCCGACTCATCAGCCTGCGAGGCAAAAATTCAATGGGGCC
>PVIR01024877.1:0-25027 GCA_004026965.1 Petromus typicus | reverse complement strand
AGCTGAAAATTTAAGCAGACAGTATAGAAACGCATGTCACAATTAATCAATTATATTCATATTTTATAATTGACCAAGTTCCACATGTTAACTAGATTTTCTATTTCAATCAAATATCCATTTTTGTTCTAGGATTGTGTTCAGGAAGTCACATGGCAATCAGTAGTCCTGGGACCGCTGAACCATGACACTGTCTCATCCTCTCCTTGTTTTCAATGGCTTTTATTGTTTTAAGGAGTAGCCTTATCTTGTCAAATGTTCAACAGAGATTCTATGGTTTTAATCATTAGTCAATTGGTATCTTACGTTCCAGGGGAACATTTGTCATCACATCTACTAAACATCACAAATGAATGCTGGCTTTTCAGATTGGCCTTGATTGCTTGGCCGAGGTATTATGGTTGCGGTCATCAGGTTGCTCTACTAGAAAGTTCTTTAACTTTCCTCTTACCTTTCATAATATGTTCTTTGAAACAAAGTCGTTGTGTGGAGCCCTCACTCAGTCCTCCAACTCCTTCAAGCCAATATGGCCACATAAGTTATTTAGACTTCTTTTAAATGGGAGCTTTTGCATTTATTTATTCAAAAGCTTATTTATTTAAGTACATAATTATAGTTATGTGTTTAATACCTTGGGGTTCAACTGAATTCTATCTTTGGTTATTTTTCTCTTTCAGTTTGTTCTAGCTTTTGTCACCAGAAGCTCTTTGGTTTGACATAGTTTATCCTTATGTTTTTCTCCAAGCACTCTTCTGCTCTGAAACTACAAGGTGTTCCAGAATCTTTTATATATTTTTTCCCTACTCTCAGAATTTATATTTTGCTTCCAAAGATATATGTGTTTGGACTTGGTACATACATTATGTACCAGCACATCTCATGTTCATAAATTCACTTTGCACAAAATAATGAGTACACCATGCAATTCTGACTCAGAATATGAGATACTGCCAAGAACTCTCTTTCTATATCCTTATTTAACTTCTCTGGCAGAGTCAATTCCCTGTCAAATAAACAGATATCTTCCAGTGCCAGACACTTTGCAAACAAAATTTCAGAAAAAATGGACTATATATAGTAAAAACCTATGTAAGGCCCTGCCAATGGAAATCTTGAGTAAGTGGGTCAATTATAAATCTCAATACAAGAGAAATGTGTTTTAAATAATTAACAGAGATAGAAACAGATCTCAAAATATACATTCAAGCACCTGGAAAATTTGATACATCTGAATAACTTTTGTTGAAGAAAAGCAAATTTTGGGCTGGGATTTAGCTCAGTGGCTCTGGTGCCTGTCTTGCAAGCACAAGGACCTGGGTTTGATTCCCAGGTAACCACATACAATACTGGGCATGGAGACTCACACCCAGCAGCAATCAGTACCGCATACCACAGTGCCAGGTATGGTGGCTCATGCCTGTAATCCCAGCACTCGGGAGGCAGAGGCAGGAGGATTGCTATGATGTGAGTTTGAGGTTAAGCGCAGGGCCAGCCTGAACTACAAAGTGAGACCCTGTGTAAAAAAAAAAAAAAAAAAAAAGTCTCATCATGTACAAGTACAAATTGCCAGTGAGGAATATGATCATAATGTATTCTTAAAGTGTACCAATAAAATTAATTTATTAAAAAAAAAGAAGAAGATGAAGAAGAAAAAGGAAGTGGCCTAATAGATAAGGCATTGAACTAACCAAAGATAGAATTCAGTTGAACCCCAAGGTATTAAACACATAACTATAATTATGTATTTAAATAAATAAGCTTTTGAATAAATAAATGCAAAAGCTCCCATTTAAAAGAAGTCTAAAGAAGTCTGTATTTCTTGATTTAAAATTATTATGTTATTGAGCAATTCAGAGTGGATAAATCTTAGATGTTCCACCAAAAGATTAATAAATAAATTGTGCAATTTTGGAGCAGTGGAGCATCCTCCACCACACAGAAAAATAAGTTTCAGTCATTTGTAAGAAAATGAATGCACCACAAGACCATAATGTTCAGTGAAATGAATCAGACACCGTGAGCTTAAATATCACATGGTTTGTTTTATATGAGACGTGGAAATCATAAATATAGAGAAAATACAAGTTAGTTAAGAAGTTGAAAGAGATGGAAAGAAGGGGAATGGAGGAGGGGGGAAAGCATGAAAACAGAAGTGTGATGTATTATGTACGTGGACCCACTTGATACAGGAAGTGTTAATTATGTGCTGCAACATGCATGAATAAAAAATGAAATTAAAATTTATAGTGGTACTTACATGACTTTATTTTCCAACTTACACTAAAACTATCTTTCTTATCTTTCACAAATAAGAATCCAAATGGGTATGAAAGACAATTAAAGAGATAATATTGTTGTTCAAAACATTGATATTTGAATTTTAAATAACCATTTTAACGATTTTCCAAAAAGAGTAAAAGTCTACATTTGCATGGTAAAGCTAAAGCAAACTACTCTACGTTGAAAACTTTTTGGAGGGGTATTCAGATTACAAAATATTTTCCACTACTTCATGAGATTTATAGAGAAGGAATAAGTGTATGCAGAAACCAATCCTAATAAAAAGGAAAGATATCATTTATTTCTTTCCCGTAACGAATACCACTTGCCTTTTTTAGCCCCCATTGAATAGTAAAAATATGACAGCAAAATGTGTAGAGCGCAGCACTAAGCAAATCAAAAATAATAAATGAAGTAAGCTTGTCTAGGGAAATTTTGAGAGAGATACAAAACCCTTGGAATTGATTTTAATATTACTGTTTTGTCCCCAAAATACCAGTGTCTGGGGAAATGTGCAACTTGGGGTCCTCCAGCCATACCACCTATTGGTCACATAGGACACTGTGGAAATTCATGCATCCTCGTTCTCAATAAATAACTCCCACTGAAAACTCTTAACTTCTTAAGTCAGTGCTATATTTTCTTATTTCTTTCTTTTTTTTTTTAGGTTTTTGGAGACAGGGTCTCGCTCTGTGGTTCAGGCTGGCCCTGAGCTCAGCCTCAAACTCACATCACAATCCTCCTGCCTCTGCCTCCCAAGTGCTGGGATTACAGGCGTGAGCCACCACACCCGGCACTGTGGTATGTGGTACTGGTTGCTGCTGGATGTGGGTCTCCACGCCCAGTATTGTTATGTGGTTACCGGGGAATCAAACCCGGGTCCTTGCGCTTGCGAGACAGGCGCCGGAACCACTGAGCTAACTTCCGGGCCCTATATTTTCTTATTTCTTTATATTTTTTCTACTATATTTTCAGTTAGTATTTTTATCTCAATGCCTAAAGGTTCAGATATTCACTATTCTAAAATTTCAAATTTCTTTTTCTAGAATTATAATTTTTCTTAATTTTCTAAATTTTATAGTACTAAAGAGATTAATTCCAGCATAATAATTTTAAAACTGGTTCAAGGATAAAACTGTTAATCAATGTCATAACTTCATCAGCTAATTGACATGTACATTCATACGTCGATGAATGGATCATAGATATCTTGTATGCCCATATATTGTGTCATATATAACACAAAAATTTTTCATGTATTATTATACCCTGTGCCTAGAGTAAAAGTATTTACAATGATACATATATACTAAACTGTGTGTGACTGTATATATAAAGCTGTTCTAAAGCTAGGAATTTACTATCTGTTGTCTTTTGGCCTTTTATGCTAGTTGTTTTTTTCCCTTCTATTGTACATTTTTTGATTGAAAGAATATTTTTATCCAGTGTGTTTACCCCATTTATCCATATAAATTTTTATTTTAATGGTTGTATATATTATTAGAGTTTATATACCTTTCTTGTGACAGTGTATAGTTACATGTGACATTAGACTTCTCATGGAAAAGTACTTAAAATAATATCACTATTTTTTTTCATTTCATATGCTTTGCATTGTTCTTTCTCATGTGGTGAAATACTTATTCTATGCTGTAGTGAAAGTCAAGTCAAGCACTTACATTAAGAAAAAAAGTACCTTCTTGACTTTATAATGTGCAAAATGTAGATAAAATTTAACTCTCCATAGATTCATTTTTATTGAATTCTTTATGGCTGTGCTTTACAAACTATGTGAAAGTTAGAACCTGAGAAAGAAATCTGCATAATTTGCATGTTTATGTGTATATGTAAGAATGTGTGTATATGTGTGTATATATATATGTGTATGTGTGCGACACAGAGAGAGACAGAGACAGAGACAGACAGAGAGGTGGGGGTTGAAGGAAGGCCTGTCCTCCCTCCCTGAAAACCCGATAAAAATAAATACAGCATTTAGATCAGTTTTATTTGGTCTCTACTTGGTTGACAGAGGTTGTTGGTGAAGTCCTGGAGTTCTTCTGAACTTTACTTTTTTATTAATTTGTTTAGAATGTGAAATTAAACATGGCAGGTGCAACTCACACTGAATCAGTTTCAATTACAGCGAACTGAGAAAGCATCCAAAGTTCGTTTAGCAGCATATATTTCTCTTCCTAGAATTAAAAACAACAACAACAAAAAAAAATGAAAGCGTTTATTAAATATTTACTAGGGAATAGTAAAATAAATTCCTGAAAGCAAATAGTCTGCATCAGACTCTCCACTGGCAGTTTTTCTAAAAAAAAAAAAAAAAAAAAAAAAAAAAAAATTAGTCCTTTAAAAAAAAACAGCATTTTATTCCACTTTCTGTAGATGAGAAAATAAAATGTTGAGAGGGAAAGGTAATTGATCTTCTAAACCAGACTGTTCATAGAGATGTGACACTAGAAAGTAACCAAAGATGTTTTTCGTCCAGTGAACAGGCAGAGATTTGAAAACAGCTACAGTACTTTGTAGTTTTGTTAGTGGCAGCTTTGTAGGGAGCGAGCCAGGAAGCGATACTAAGAGAATGTTTGTTCGAGTTCTGTGCTCGCAGTGAGATCCGTTTGAGCGTCTGCCGGGACACACACACACACACACATACACACACACACACACACACACACACACACACACACACACACACACACACACACACCCCGAGAGCCTCTATATACAGGATATCCTACCAGAAGGGAGCAAAACCTCCCATGAATATAGAGTCAGGAGCTAATAAAATAATTTTAAAAGATTTGAAGTATTCATCTAGCCCTTGGATATGAAAGTAGGACAAATATGACCAAACAGATAAATAAGTAAATACAAATATGTCTTTAAAGGGAAAATAAGAGCTATGAGAGTAAAATAGTAGGCCAAGGGGAGCTCAATCAACATGAAACTGAAAAATGAAAATGGACAGAAACGAAAAAATGCATTTAAAATATAAGGCTATTGGATACAAACAATACATCCGGTTATAGAATGAAGGGAGACTGACTAAGTTGCAAAAGGTTCTGTAAGACTCTGGAAATTTACCCGACAGCACTCACTACTCAACTAAAACGAAATACTAAGGCCCACACACAGCCTCCTGCATGACTTACCACTGAGACATAAACATCCCGAAGAAACCCTAGTATCTCTGGGTTATTTCATTTACAAACTTATTTTTTTCAAGATATATTATTCTTATATTGCTGAAAAGCTCATTTTAGGTAGTACTACACTCATAAATTTAGACTGGCAAGAATCTCCCTGTACCCCAGTACCAGCCCATTAGAGCTCACAAAATGACACACTATGTTCTGAACACAAGTATTTACATGAGCACAGCATAAGATTTTCAAAGACAAATTCTTGCATGGACGTGCAAACATAAATGGGTACAGACTGTATTTTTAATGTACTCTCCTTCCCTTTTTCCCTTAAATTTCTCCTCATATTTTAGTCATGACAGTTAGTACTTTAGCCTCTCTATTTGATAGAGATGTATTGCGAATCAAAATTAATCAAGTTGTAGTGTTTAATGCTCTTCGGCTGAGTAACTCACTGTTCTCTACTGATGATCCTTGATTAACTTAATTAGAGACTGGATAACTTCCATATGCCTTTGGAAAAGCTAGCATTTAATATATTCACACAGTAAAGAGAACTCTTCAAGTGAAAAGAAAGGACATGTAAAAGAAATATTTCAAGAATATTGAAAGCTGTACATTACTCCAGCTCTATCATTACATCTATAAATTTTCAAAGTAGGCTTTGTGTGGTTGAGTTTCAACAACCTGAAAGATCTTAAAATATATTTTTTCTATTCTAACCTATTTGAAAAATTAAATATTAATTAGTAAATCTAAATAGGAAGGCGTTATTTAACAAATAAACAGAGATCTCAGTAAATTACAACTGACATAAGACGCACTCTGGGGCCGGGGATTTAGTTCTGTGTTTCCTGCACCTGCCTTGTAAGCACAAGGTCCTGAGTTCAGCCCCTGGTAACCACATACAAAAATGCTGGATGTGGTGACTCATGCTCACCAGCAATCAGTACCATACACTAAGTGCCAGGCATGGCTCACACCTATAATTCCAGAACTCAGGAGGCAGAGGCAGGAGGATTGCTCTGAATTCAAGGCTCACCTGGGCTATATAATGAGCTCAGGCTTACCCTGAATTACAAAACAAGACCCTATCTCATTAAAAAAAAAGAAAGAAAGATGTACTATGGGTATATTTTAGCAATGGAAAAACATCATCTTCACAGGATTATGCAGTTTATTATTACATATTTGCATTTAAGATATAATATAAAATCTTAAAACCAGATGGTTTCTTTGAATTGCCTCTCATTATAGATAGAAATATTTTCTTTTGCAGGTCAAAGGATACTTTAATGTGTACATCTTTTAATTATGGAAGTCTTACAAGCAAAAAGTTGTGATGGACTTAGAATAGTGAACAAACAGTAATAGGCTCTGAGACTAGGGAGCTAACAAGACATATTTTTCTTTATTGTTATTTTTATAAAAACTAGTATAATTTTGTGGTACACTAATACTTTTATAGCTTTGTGAAATTATTTGGTGCCTGCCCTCCATGCAAAGCAATAAACTGAAACAGTATTTTTCACCACACTTCACCTCACAATTTACTCTATTTTTATATTTTATTTCTTAAAGCAGCATTATGATTTTAAATTTTGTGCTGATCACCATATTCTAATCAGTTATAATTAGTATGCACTGATTGTCTATGTCATAGTCCCTTTTCCCCTCAATGAGACACAATAATTGACACTCACAGCCCTAAGGAGAGAGGGGTCACTTTGGAGTCCAGTCTGGGAGGAAGGGGGGAAAAGGCAGAGGACCATGGCAGGGAGAATGGTTCATGGCATGGAGGTGGAAGAGAGAGAGTATAGAGTGGAAGAGATGAGAGAGAGAGACAGACAGACAGAGAGGGAGAGAGAGAGAGAGAGAGAGGGAGAGACAGAGACAGAGACGATAAAAGAGGGGAAGGGAGTAGGGGAGAAAAGGGATGAAAGCCTCTAGGCCCCTTCTTCTCCAGTGAGCCTCCTCTTCTACTCCAACCCCAACTCCTAGCAGTGATTAATCTATTGATGGAATGTTATACCCCATGATCCAGTCACCCTGAAAAAGCCCCACCTATGAGCATATGAGGCTTTGGGAGAACATCGAGATGTAAACCCTAACGCTTTACTATAAGTATGTTACCTGTACTATTTGTATCTGGTTTTCATTTACTCTCCTATTTAAATTCTACTGTTTACATCTTTGATATTTATAGGACTATTCATTGGGATACTTTCCAGTACTAACAGCCAGTTCTATGATTTTCCTCACACCAAACAGGTGTTTGTAAATTCACATCTGACTTTGCCAGGAAGTAGTGTAGACCCCACTACTTTCTGGTCTCTTCCCCATAAAACCGCAGCACAATTCAGGCTCTGGCTTGTCTCTACTCCCATAGGTCTGTATTTCTGAGGGACTAATTATACACTGGGGACCCCCATAACTCCCTCCAAATATTTAATATTTCTCTAGCTATCACACAGAGCTTCAGAAGACACTTTATTTACCTCTCTCAGATTACTGTACTGAAAAAAAACATGACAAATTATACATGATGTAAATTGGACTCTTGCAGGGTCTTTGACTCTGGAGGTTGGAGTAGTAATCTTTCTGATGTGTGTACATGTTTCCCAATTCAGAATCTCACCAAATTCTATTGTTCAAGAGTCTGAATAGATTCTAATCTCTAGCCACCTTTTCCTACCCTGAGGTAGGGCGGTTGGAGTCGAATATTCTGACTCCATAATGACTTGATCTTTTTGGCAACAAGGCCCAGGCTGAGGTGATCAAAAGGTCCCATTTAAATCACTTTATTATAAATTCCGGTATGATCAAAAGAGTTTATTTATGGTAATGAGAGATACTCCTGTCTTGTTGGGTGTCTCATAGCCTAACTTTGTGGTTTTAGTTTTCTCAGAGGTCTGTTTCTTAGGTCTCTGAGAAGGCAGTACAAAACAATAAAAAGATAGGTAAGACCTAGTAATTTTTCTTCTAACCATATATATATATATATATATATATATATATATATATATATATATATACTCTAGAGATCTGTTCTATGCCTTAAAGTGATAGCTTAGGAAGAGTATGAATTCACTCATGTTTACAGAGCTGTCAGAGGGCAACCGATCCATCTAGCCCAAGTGCTCCTAAAGTAAATCAATGGAAGAAATTTCAGTCTTAGATCCCAGAAGTTTTGAAGCTGATATCATTTTCCATAATTCACCAGGGAATAAAAAGAATCAGATCTTTGGAGAGGACTCTCTTGAAGACATTAGTAAGGTGAATTTAATGAACATTGAAAGAAGCATGATGAAGGTATCCTAATACTACATTTTTAAATTGAAAAATATATTATTGTGCAATACTAAATTTTGGAATACAGGGGAAGGTAATGTAACTACAACTTTTGCATTAAGTTCTAGCCTCCTGTGAGTTGATGGTACATGGCAAAAATAATTAATAATTAGGCAGAAATGAGACTTAGAGAAGCTGAGTTGGGCCTGATCCATGCTACTCTGTGCAGCAAGACCCACCCAAGCTTGCCACACCTTTTATTTCTCCAGATACAAGCTGGCCACACCTTTCATTCTATACATTCTAGAAGACCTGGTAGGCCAACAATAGTCCTAGAGAAGTTATATAGATGAAGATCACACAAGGCAGGGTAGATTTCAGCAATAGTCCTCGAGAAATTAGACAGATCTGGTGCCATTCTGCCCTGAAGCATCACAGCATGCGGGATCCTTGAGTCCCTGTTGCTACCAGAGGCGAACAAGGGTTAAGTCTAAAGTCTGTCTGCAGGGAGGAAGGCCCAGGCAGTTTTGACCTTCCAATACCCAAACAAAATTGTTCCCGATACAAAATGGTAATTTGAAATCATCTTCTATCTTCTAAATACATTGATTTAAGAATTTACATTTTTCTCATTTTTCCCCTCAAATATCATCATTAATAATAATCAGTTAAGTATTAGATTTATTTTGAACAGGAAACACGAACATAAGGAAACAAAACTTTTTGCTCAAGTCTAGGTCTGCTTCACTGCAATTATTAGACGTATTAAGCCACTGTTGCGTTAAAATCAATTTATACAGTAACTAACAGAAATGGATGTAATAATCACAAAACCAAAGTAAAAACTAAAGCTAGACCTGAAAATATACCATATAAAAACAGAATTCATGAACAGCACTAATATCTATATCACTACACCTGAACTACGTAGCATGGTTCCTTTAAGGTCAATTCAAAGTAAAATTGTTCTTATGTATCTTACCAATATTTGATATATTATTATTTTCATGTTGGCTCAAAACTCTTCCTTTGCAAAGAAGCATTAAGTGAGAGAGAAATGTGGGATTTTTAAAGCCAAAAGAACCCTTTGAGAAAAAGAAATCTGCTCACCCTGTTAAGCGCTAACTCTGCTTTCAGCATGTTTAGTATGCTAACACACCATCTGTGCTCAATTACTTGTTATTTTGTAATGTCAACATCTGCTTATAAGAAAATGTATGCTTGCATATATTAAGGTCTTGCTTTCCATACGCGAATCTGAAAGCTCTTTATTCCACATGCAATTCATTCTTCATTCTTTTTGTTCTCTTCCGAGTATTGAAAATTAAACTAGTAGAATTGCAGAAAAGTAAAGACATACAAATCTTTACTATACATACTGAAGCAAAGATACAAGGAATTCAATTTATTTAATCCCATATATTGTCTTAAATTTGATGTAAGTACTCTAAAAATGTCATCAGTCTTTAACTACAAAACTCTCTCTGAAATTCAGTTATATCCATAACTGAACAAAATATTTTTCTTGAATGGAAAAGATCAACTCACATATTTTCTTTACTGAAATAACTTGACTTCTCTTTTGTAGTCAAGGACAATCTGATTTCATTTATACATATCAAACCAAATTTTACCTGAACCAAAAATAATATTCCCAGCTTGACTCACTTATACTAACACTGAAGACACTACATGGTTTATACTTTTCCTCATTTTTTTGAAATGTCTTGTTTTTGTCAATATTTTAAGCACACATACTTGATACATACATACATCTAAAAGACTTAAAAAATAAAATTAGAAAAACTCTCTTCAAAACCTCATGCCAGGGCAATCATTTTCTTATGTGTCATTTATTTATTCCAGGTGTTGTAAAACAAAATTTAGAAATTATATTCTTAAAGTTTTATTTGTCCATCTAATTGAAATATCAGCTCATTTCCTGGAATAGTAGCTGATGGTCTGGTCATCGTATTTCAAGAAAGTTTATCTATTAACTCAATGTAATAGCATCATAGGTGTGTTAAATTCATAGCCAGCATGTGGTATACTTTGATACCACACACATCATGTCTATATGCATATATATACATATTCTTTTAATCAAACATAATACTGTATCTTTTAAGATCAAAACCTTTATTCTGATGCTTCTTTTTTTTTTTTTTTTTTTTTTTTTTTTTTTGTAGTTTTTTTGATACATTGTCTCACTTTGTGGTTCAGGCTGGCCCGGAGCTCACCCTCAAACTCACATCATAGCAATCCTCCTGCCTCTGCCTCCCAAGTGCTGGGATTACAGGCGTGAGCCACCACACCTGGCACTGTGGTATGTGGTACTGATTACTGCTGGGTGTGAGTCTCCACACCCAGTATTGTATGTGGTTACTTTTGTAAATTATATAAGTAACATTTTGCTATTTTGTATATCAGCATTCAAATTCTCCTTTGAATTGCTGTTAACATCAGTTAAAATTTAAAAAAATATGTTACAGTGAGTTATAAAGGTCATTTTCTATTCAAGTAAATTAGCACTTATGTTTGAAAAGATTTTTTATTATCTCCAACAAGTTTGATAACTCAAACAGGTAGAAACTTTAGGTTACAAGCCATATTCTTTGAAAGCATTCTCACTGATTTCAAGCAAATTGAAAACCATATTTTTCCTTAAATGTTACATTTTTAGTCCTCTTTTTCTTTTTGGTGATTTTAGAATCTCTTTTTTATTGTAAAAATTTAGAATCTACTGAATACTCTGAAGTTCTTTCATTCTATAAATTCAGAATTTTTTGAGGAACACTCTTTTACTTCTTTGAGTATTAGTTACAAGTATAAATGTTAACATTAGATTGTCCTCCTTTTATTTTTATAATCCTATTTTTAGTTTTCAAGAATTCTTTCACAGCACATGATATTTTATAGTATAATCCTGTTATGAAAGTAATAATTATCTATAATTTTATTTAAGATGGTAATTAAATTTTAAAAAATACAAAAACAGTGTCAAGAGATAGTTTATATTTTGAAGGATGTATGAAATGCTCATTTTAGGTGATAAGGTGTGATTTATTCCCAAAACATTTACCATGCCTTTAAAAAAATGATTTCTTTTTTGTGCTGTAAGGTGAAATCTCAGCCCTTTTCACATCCATCTACAGCTCCAGCTTCCTAAACTCTGACACTTCCCTAGCTCTCTGGCCACTGACATCAGCTTGGGTCCCTAATAATATGATCAGGCAAACTATGTTAACTCCCAGGGTTCATTTCCAGTGTTTATAAAATGTAGATAATGATTCTCATCTTCCACCACTGTCAGTAGTGCTACATGACATAGTGCCCATTACCTGACAAAATACCGATGATTCTACACATTATAGAGCCAAAGATGAGAATAATCACTTGAAATTCCAGAAATGCCACTTTAATTGAATATACAGAGTGCAGAAAAAGTGTATATTGAAACATATTTTGAAAATTACGGTTCCATTAGCACAGTGTTGAGCCATTTATTTCCTCGGAAATTTTTTTGTATTGATGACAGTAGCCCAGTACACAAAGGATGTTAAAAGCCTTAAAGATGATCTTACCTAAGCTCTGTTTTTATGAGTTACATTATTGCATCATGCTGTTTAGAAACTAATCATAAACTGTTAGTATAAATGTACATTAGTAATATTTTTAATAAAGGAAAAAATCTAATTTTTGTTCCTCTAAATCATTTACAGAATAATAGCCACTCAGAAGTAATTAAAATATTGGTTAATAGATGCTATCCATCTGAAAGTACCAAAAATAACCCTTTGTTCTCTCTTCAGTGGCAGCTGAAAGTTTATCCTAACCTCTAAGGTATAACTATGTGGAATATTTCTGTTCAAGTAAAATTAGCCTGGCTTTAGTGCAAAGTGGTTTCTAGTCATTCAGTTTAAAAGATCTAGTTTTCTTTTTGAAAAGAATGGCCCACAAGTATTTTCCCTGAAGTTCAGGGGATTGATAGCAAAGGTAGTCACCAGATAAAGTCAGATACACCCTGTGAAGAGGACCTTAGAGACGCCATGTGCAGGAGTGTTAGCATGAAAGCCCAAAGAGACTTGGAAGAAAATGGAAGCTGCTCTCCAAGCCCATTATTTCACACACTTTTAGAGAAATCACTGAAAATCACTTGGAGAAGGTGAAAAAAATGCTGGCAATGAAGCAGCCCAGTGACATTTTCAGGTAGAATATTTGGCTTTATATACATAGTTGTCTACTTCTATTAATAAGAAAGAAACTAATGAATATATATTTCATCCTGGTATTTCTTCCAAGTTATGACCATATGTTTATTAAAACTAGTCTACAGTGTGATCTGAAACCTGAATAATATCCCACTTGGTAAGTGTTTCATGATTTCTGCAATCCTTTACTTATTTTGAACATATTCCGCAATCCTCAATTGTGAATTAACGATATTTTATAAAATATAAGTATTATTGGGTATTAATTATGTTATTAGATAAAATGTATGCAGTGTCTTGGGCTGTATCAGAAAACTAGATTATTGTCATCCTCAATTTGGTATGATAATGTTTCTTTTAAATTTACCAGTATTTAGAGTTAAGTTTCTAAGAAATTTTACTACTAGAAGTGAAATTTTACTAGAAGTTAAAAATTCTATTTGGTCCTGATAATAAGATTGAATGTGTCTTTGAGATTCTTTTTTTCTTTGATAAAAAAATCAAGATGAGTGGCAAGGAAATGGGTATTTTAGGAAATAAATGAAGGGGAGAGTTTTAGTCTGACACAATTTGTGGTTTTTATAAGAAGCGGAAAAAAAAAAGATTTCTCTTTCTCTGTCTCTTCATCACATGAGGGAACAGAGAATTATTTTTATGTAAGCAAGGAGTGCTTAGTAAGACAGTGAGTCCTCCTGAATCTTGGTCTTGAACTATTCTGCTTCCAGTAGTAAGAAAACAAATTCAGTATTTTGACATATTTGCCCTTCCCAGGTCTCCAGCCTAAAGCCTCCCAACTTAAACAGTAATGTGGCTTTCCTGGGCTTTAGCCAGTAGGTCATCTTACACATGCAATCCATAGCCTCTGCAATCATATGACAAGATTCCTTAAAACAAACCCCTCTTTCTACGTATACACATCTTAGTTCTATTTCTCCGAAGAAATAGTTATCATAGTTATTTTCTCACGGCTGGAACAAAATACCTTACAAGCACAAGTTAAAGGAGGGACAGATGATTTATAGGAGATTCAGTTCATGGTTGGTTCCAAAGCAGGACACCATGGCAGAAGAGAAATAGCCCGTGGCTGGGCAGGCAGGAAGCAGGAAGCCTGCCTTCTCTCTCTTATGTTCCTTTCTGGCTACAAGCCCATTGGTTGATGCCACACACTCACAAAGTAGAACTTCCCTCTTTAGTAATGTCATCACCCATAACAACACTAAACCCACAAGTGAACTAACCCATTTATCACACGACCGTTATCTAGTATCACATACCCAGAAACCAGCCACCTTCCAAAAGTCCATCTATGAGCACAGGTGACTTCGTAGGGATACAACCCATAACAGCAGGAATATAAGCAAAAGTGAGAAGAAATAAAATATCACAGAGACCATCACAAAAACCTGTGAATTAAATTTAAGGAAATCAGTCTTTCCTAGAGCTCTGGAAAATTGATTCTCACCATTCAAATTTATAATTTTTTTTTCCTAGCAGAAGCAACTTACAATCCCCAAATATCTTACATGTAAGTTATCTATGGGCCTCTGTGTTCTGTGTGATTTATTTATATGAGTGTCCTTTATTTATTATCTCTCCCAAATCATCAAGTCCCTGTCAAATAGTAGCTCTTTTCTGTGGCTTTTCTGAACTCTCCAAAAAGTGTTTTTCTTATTTGGTTTCATAATATAGAGTTGCATTATCTCTTCAAAAGAGATTATTCACTTAATTCACCTGAGATAATTCACTTAAAGAATGACCCAAACTTCTCATGGGTATCTCATAATTATTGATTGGCAATAATGACAAACTCTAGTTCAAATTTTAAGACTGATTCATGTAGTTTCTAATATAATTGCAGTTATTGGACTTTGATGAATAGGATGAGGAAGAAATCTGAAGATAGCAATAAAGGAAGAACAGTCAGAAATTGAAGAGATAAGAATTATCGAAAGGTTAAACCAAGTAGTAGAAAAAATAATGGGAATCTTTCAAGGAATGTTTTGAATTAAAATAAAACACACTGTGAGCTAGTGATTTGAGGAGAAAAAGAATTAAATTGAGTCAATGAATCTCTGAAACTTCCTGGGAGTCCCTGAAATGTTGTGAAAAACCTCTGCAGTAGGCTCTAGCCTCCTGTTCACTGTATTACAGAAGCCTGACAAATCAAACTAAATAACAGGACTACGTCAGAAAATGGGAAGCCAGGTCAGTCAGTTCTGCTTAACTAGCAAAGGTGCTCCTCTATCCAAGCCCCTGAATTTTATAATAAAGGCAAGTTCTGGGCAAAAAATCGACTATGTGAGTAAGGCTCATAAAGGACAAGACAAAACATTCTCAAATTTGGAATAGTATGGACAAAATATATGGCTGTAATTAGAACATTGTCTTTTTAATTAAGAAATTTTTAAATTTAGGAACAGAATTTGGGTCTGAGTTAGTCTGACCTCCACAAGAAGGCTATGGCCAAACTCACTCCTATAGACAAGACTCTTATAACACTTGTGGTTATTAACTCTTCACAACCTTCACTGTTTACAGCCTGCTCTGAACATAGTCAATGCTGGGGTCTCTTGCACATGTCTTCTTAAAGGAAAATTCTGTCCTCTCCTTATACTTCTTTCTACTAACAACCTCAGGGTCAAATTCAGTAGCTTTTGTTTCAAGATTTTAAAGGTGACTTCTAATCTTTCAGATTCCTTCCTTGTTAGATTTATATGGTGTTTATAAGCATGTTTTCATACCATAACCATGGATCTTACTGCTTAGCATTGCACATTTGAACAATTAAATTAAATTACTTTAACTTAATGAAAATATAATCAGTAATTCATAAGAATGATGGTACTTTTACTAAGAACAGATGTATACAAGCAATACTTAGATATGAATCAGCTTGAATATTAGTGGTTACCAAAATAATGACATCTGAAATAACTGCAGGTTCGGGGACTCCTATAATTTGGTAGATTGAAAAATCATGGGACTCAAGAATATCCAGGGATGATGGCGTCACTTCCAAATAAGCTAAATTTGAAGATTAATTAATCAGAAAGTCCAACCTAGTTGTGTAATAAGTAGTTAGAGATACATAATATCTAGAACTTAAAAAAGATTTTAATCAAAGTTAAACAGGCAACTACGAATGTCCTTTCACACACAAACATAGTGTGTGCATATTGTGACACGAGTGCAAATACATGCATAAGTGTATTTATATATAAATATATAAGTATAAATATATATAAAATACATATATAAGTCCAAGTTTTAAAATGGATCACAAAAATTAAGTTCTCATGAAGTAGAGTTATTAAGATTATATAAGTATTTTAAGATAGTTCCAGGAACTCCTATAGTTTCCAGTCTCACCTGCCCAGTATCCGATGCAGGCCTGAAGAAAAAAATACACTAACAGACAGAACTAAGAAAGAGAAAGCAAAGGTGCCAGCATGACCAATAGCACTGTAACTGACAAAGGCACTGTCCAGTCCCGGAGCCTGAATTTTACTGCTGATCAATTAAGTAAGGAAAGAGAACTGCAGTTTCTAAGGAAATTAATGCAAATAGATCTCCTAAAAGACAAGACAAAGCATTCTTGAATTAGGAACAGAATAAACAAACATATGGTAAAATATTGTCCTTCTAGTTAGAAGGTTTTAGTCATGGGAGTGAAATTTGTGTGAGAGTTACCTTGACCTCAGCCCATAGGCTTTGGCCAGTCTCACGTCTCGAAAGAAGCCGCTAGTGTGGTTATCTGATTCAGCCTGCTCTGGGCATAGTCAATAATTCAGTCCTTTGCAGACACTCCAGTGCAATTTAAAAATCATTTAAAAGATAAATAAGCAATTTGTGGGGGGAAATAGCCATCATATGATTCTTAATTGCAAAAGGTGACAATGTGCTCTTACCACATATTACTTTTGCCACAGTCATGGTTTGTAGACCTTGACTTTATGATAGTTGTATTATTTCATGGAAATTATGAAGAAGTACAAGGCATAATGATGTTGAGAAATACTTCAAAATCAGTCTTTTCATTTAACAACTATGTAATGACAGTTGCTGTGGACAAACATCTTTCATTTTAGTTTTGTAAATAGAAGAGCTACCATATATTCTCTTTTTTGCATCAATCAGTAACTTCATGTATACAAACATGGCTAATAAGATTTGTAATATGATAAGAACTTAATGCTTTTCTTTTCATAACCCTAACCTTCTAGCTTTACTTTCAATAAGTAAGCTGATAATTCAGATTCTCTTACAGAAATTAGATTTAGAACAACCCTTTCATATATTGTACATTTCAATTGCTTTTTTCATCAATCTGATAACAACATAAAATTTATGCAAGGTTTTAAATGATTAATTTCATTTAATAAACTGGTACAATGAGCCATCAAATATCAGTTGGACAATGATTTAAATTTCAGAAAAATCAAATGATATTATATTTTGAAATCATTATGTAACCCAGGCTGAATCCGAACTTGCAACAATCCTACCTCAGACTCTCAAGTACTGGAATTACAGATGTGTGCCACCACACATGACTATAAATTAAAGTAACTTTAAAATAAAATATTGTTATGTGCAATGATTTATTACATGAATTTAAAACTAAATATGTGGTTTGAATAAAAGATATAATGAGTCTTCAACAGGATTTGTGTAGCAGACACATTTTCTCCAAAGTAATAATTATTTTCATGGTAAAAGCAGCACACATCATGTGCAAAATACAATAAGCCTTCGAAAGTCATGTAATCTTTCTTCTAATACTGTGAAAATTGATAATTCACACTATACTGTGATAAAAATTGAAACACACTAATTTTTCAGGTTCTAGCAATATTTGGACAAATTAAATGAATCTTAGAAGTATGTTAATGTATTAGTAAAAAATGTACACCTTTTGAAAATGGTCTGCTATTTTTCATCATATTGTTAAAACTAATAAAAAACTTTAAAAACAGTATTTCTCATGAGAAATTTTTTAGTGCTACAGTTCATGATTGCTTTCCTGGTTGCCATTAACTACCCTTGCAGTTACTATAGTACCAACCTGATAATTACGTGTTTTCAAAAGATACGTGCAAATGAAAGGTGATTGTAATTACTTAAAATTACTCAAACTAGACGTTTATGAGGTTATTAATAGATTTGCTCTTGGCATGTGCATGATGTGTATATGTAAATAAAGGAGATGTGAAATTATTAAATGATTCATAAAATGTCTATATATGTTTTGAAATTGAAAGTATTTCTAGAAAAATATGTGAATGATTTTCATATCTGATGATTAAAAATATTTTATTAATCATTGACTCACTGAAAATAGATTTATGTAAATGTCTCAGAATGAAAATCTTCTGCCACATCTGTTTTTCTGATACAATTATTTAAAATCTATATCATCAAAATTGAAATTATCACCACAAATTTATTGTATGTCAGAGTTTATGATTATGTTTTTTATTGCCTATTAGTAATTATTTATAGGCAGAATGTATAGCAGTGAGAACTAGTTACTTGGGATGAATTAAGAAACACTTTCCATACTTTTGAGAAGAGTTTCTGCACTAACATGAATCATTTACAGACTGAATTTCACGTGCCCCTGGCCCACCATTTGCATCTAATGAAGTAAATAGACCTTATAACAGACCCGCTCAACAGGTGTTAGCTTAGGAGAAATGGCCCGTTTAGGTGTATAGTAATCTAATAAGAAGGTTATGCTAACTAACCATATCATTTTTATTTTAGCATTAATTATAGGGAAAAAGACTTAATTATATCAACATAATAGAAGTTAATGGTGAATTTAGTGTTAACTTCTACTCTTGGAAGATAGCCATGATAAATTAGTCCCAGAGTAGGTTTGTATGTCCGTTGCCTTCTGCCCATTAGAGATGTCAGATTCACTAGATGTCAACTGACATTGCCCAGGACTCAGACTGCCTGGGTTGTCTTGGGACATCCTCAATCCCTTTAGGGTTGGCTATAGATTAAAGCTTTTCCCAAATTATCCTCTGTCTTCCTTCTTAGAAACACGTGCTCATCCTTGAGATTTATTTTGTCCACTAGAAGTTTAGCAGAGAATGTAAAGAATGGTATGAAAACTTTTTGTGTCACTGGTGTGTTTCTCTTGTGCACATGACATCACAATGACAAGGACCTGCATGTCATTTGTCCATAAACAGTGGTTATTACTGTTATGACTTCTGAAGCTGGGTCAATTGCTAGACCATAGTGGATCCACAAAAATGGTGGCAATAATCCTAATGTTACTGTTAGATATGAGAGTATTCTGTGAATATATCAAACAAAGTGAGGAAATAAGTAACTGTCTATAAGAATAAATGAATCATATCTATAAGAATAATTAAGGAATAAATTATGCATTTTGTTTTTAGTTAGAAGTCATGTTGAATGATGGTGAGACTTTTCCACAGTAACATAGTTGCTCTAATACCAACATAACTGAGCATGGGCCGGGGAGTTAGCTCAGTGGTTCCGGCGCCTGTCTCGCAAGCGCAAGGACCGGGGTTCGATTCCCCGGTAACCACATAACAATACTGGGTGTGGAGACCCACACCCAGCACCCAGCAGCAACCAGTACCACATACCACAGTGCCGGGTGTGGTGGCTCACGCCTGTCATCCCAGCACTCCGGAGGCTGAGGCAGGAGGATTGTGATATGAGTTTGAAGCTGAGCTCAGGGCCAGCCTGAACCACAAAGCGAGACCCTGTCTCAAAAAAAAAAAAAGAAAAGAAAAACATAACTGAGCATGTTTTCTTAGAAGAAAAAGTAACGTTGCATTAGAAAACAATTGTGAGTTAACACAGACCCATGGAATAAGAGCAATAAAATAACAAGATGATAAGTTGAACTATTAGGCTTCTAATCTTAAAGAATTCCAAGTTGCAATCACTCTTTGGTAACCCTCATTGTTGTTTGTATTACAAATGTATACACATTAACCATTATGTACATAAAGTGCTGGTTGGATTACATATGGTTAATATTTTCATGTTGATGAGACTTTATTTAAAATCACATTTTAAAAACTCATTAAGAAGTACATTTAATAGACATAATACTACTAGCCATGCCAGTAATAGCCTCTATTTATTTATCCGTCATTATATGTTGGATAGTTAAGAACTTCATGGATATAATTTAGTTTTTCTTCACAAAACTCTGCAGTTTCTTCCAAACTCTGTTTGGAAAATACAAGTTTTCCAAACAATAAATAGCTTGTGTAATGTCACAGAACTATTAAGTACAGAAGCTACAATTTGAATAAAATTCTGTATTCCTCCAAACCCTATATTCCTGTGTATCAGCCTTTGTGAATTTTACCGAAGAGAATAAAAAGTCTGAACATAAATAATGTCTGCTTCAAACTTTTTGTCACTTTAGCTGATATTAGTTTTGTAAAAAAATCACTGAAAAGCTCCAAGCATAGACAACACACGTAAAAACACACGAGTCACTTGATGGTAAAAGGATGGGCTGTTTACTGGAATGTTAAGTGGAATAAACCATGTTTACAAGCTTAAATATTGCATGGTTTATTCTATGTCAGAAACTCAAAGCATAAATAAAGAGCAGAATAAAAGACAGATAAGAAGTAGAGAGATAGATCTTTGTGAATGGGAATGGAATTAAAAAATGAGGGCGGAAGTGTAGAAAAATTTAAGATGTGACATATATATGCAGCATTTCCCCATACAGAATATGTCATTATGTATTGAAAATATATACTATGTAAGTATACAAACAAATAATAAATAAGATGCCCCTAAATAAATATTGTTTTTGAACCTATAACTGTAGAACACTTGTATCCTGCGTGTAGAAGATTACAATAATCATATTCACTGGCCAGAAACAGCATATCTAACCCAAACTTATTTTTTATTTCTGCTGTTATTTTCAAAGTACTCTCGGATCCTGAGAGCTTTGAATGTACTGATCCTGTCAGTATTTTCCTCTCTGCAGCTAAAAATTTATAATGTAGAGAAAATTCACAGGATTTAATTTTGGAGAGCTGTAGAAATAATAAAGTAGTACTTTGTGTCTTGACATCATATTTAATGAACTCTTAAGGAAAAAAATACTAGCATCCATAAGACAAATCTACTTTTAAGAAATAACAACTTTTAAAGACAAATTAGGAGATGTTTTATGAACAAGGAAGTTCACCTGAGGTTACAACTTCTTTTGTGGACCTAGTGTGAACGTGCTTTTGAAAGTTCTTTTCAGCTTCTTATTTAGCACCTTTTTAAAATCTATAAATAAAAGATAAGAAAGAAATCCTCAAGTCTGAATTTTTGCAGAATAATCAGATATCATTCACTGTCTGAAAAATAATACCAATGTGAAAGGTACATGAAGCTGAAGATGAAGTAACTCTTCTTTTCAGCATTTAAATGTATGCCCAGATAAATGGAGCAGGTTATCAAAATGAGGGTCTGCAAGTATAAGAATCCCCTGGGAAAAGAAGAACTTGGAGCAGTTATTTGTTCTCATTCCAAAATTTCTCAGATAGAAAGGAGAATTCTTTATTGTTAAACTTAGCAGAACACCAAGCTGAATATTGCCATTCTTAACCTATGAAGTCAAATTTCAGGTGTACCTTTTTCAAACTGTATATCATCAGGGAGAGTAATAGCTCAGACTTATGAAGTATTTGCCTTATGCATGCCTGTAAGTCCTACATATTGCAGCATTTAACCCTGGAGGAGTCTTTGATTGATGAATTTTATCCTGATGTCATTGAGGAAGCAAAGAAGTTGGAGATACACAGTTAGTGAGCCAATGCTGGAATGCTTAATGCTAGTTGGACTGGAAAAATATTTCTTGATATTATTTTAAACTATTTTTGACTGTGACTGATGAATTATTCACATTGGATTATGGAATTTAGAGTAGCTTCATAAATTGTATTTATTGTTTTCTAGATCCTCCACACCATTTTCACTTTACTCTAACACAGTAATTTTTACATAACAAAATTAATCCTTTTTCTCATTGTCTTTTTTATAACCTAGAATTACCTGGCATTCCTGAACACTCCTATTTGTGTGCCTGATTTATGGGCCCCTGACTTGTGAGGGCTGACCGTAAAGTCAGCCTTAACATTTCATTGCCTAGCAACCTTTACTATTGTTTAGTTTCCCTTTTTTATTTGGGTTCTCTCAGATACAGAAGCTGAGGCAGATCTGAACTGAACAGCAGAAGTTTTTTAAGTAAATGATTCAAGAAAACATGAAAAAAGCAATGATAAGAGAAAACAGCCAATAAATACTTATTAGCAATCAAGTTCTTCCAGGAAACAAATTAAACAAGTCGAATAAATGCAGCAGCAAGTGTAGAAGATCTATCTCAATGTTATCCTACCAAAGGGATGAAGGGGCTGGTGAGTTACACACCAAGTCCCCTCAGCTATTGACTGAGGGATTTCTGAACTGAGGAGAAATTATCTGATACATTGAGCATGTAATGTAAGCAGGCATAGAGCCTTCTAATGACCAGACCAAGCTCTCAGGCACATCGAAGTGGGTGCTAGAAGTTGGAATTTGGGCAGCTATGCATTAGTCCGGTTAGTGACAGGGATCAGAGGCAAAGCACTAACAAGACAGGTCATAGGATGCAGACAAATATGTACTGTGTTTGTATCTATTGCTTCCTTTCTTTGTGTGTACAATCTTTGCTTTTCTCTCTACTTTGCTATGCTTTTATTTTTGCACCTGGATTATTTTCTTTTATGAATCACTGAAATATAAATATTTTTCACCAATCTATTTAATTCTTCATTTAGGTTCTTGATTATGGGTAATATCACAGTTTCTGTTAAGCTGGTAGAGATAACACTGTATACTTAATTCTAATCCCTTTTATTCTCACCTCAGGATATTTTATATCTAAAATGTCATCTCCCTCTGTTTCTGATGTTTCTGGATGTTCAAAAGTCATCTAACAATTATCCTTAGAAAAAAACTCTATATTTGAAAAACTACTTCTATGTTCTATCCACTTCAACTGTCATTAAATTTCCAATTATCTTCAATACTTCTACTGACTTGTCTCAGAGTTCAGTCAATTATTCTATCTTGCCAATTTTTTGTTCATAATATGTCTTTTCTATTTCTTTCTTTAAAATTTCCAGTTATCTCTTTCATTCAGAACAAGAGATTTTATTATTTTTGTCTTGGGCAATTTCAAAAGAGTCCTGACACTCTTTTTGTACGATTTCTCATGTCAGTTGGTGCTAAATTGATTTCCTTATAGCACACTTTTGACTGTCCTTCTTCCATTCAAAATCTGAGAGGCCACTTATTGCTTATATAATATGGCTATAATTGAAAGAATATGACCTTCAGGTCGAGGAGAACTGGTCTAAAATTTTACTCTGGCCCTTATGAACTATGTGTCACTGATGAAATTACTAGACATTGTAGACTTCACTTTCTTCATTTATTATTTGAGAATAACCAGACTTTGTTGATAGTGGTGTCATACGTGTTAGTTAGGATTGCTACTGCTGGGATAGAATACTTGACATTCAGAACTTAGAGGATAAGATGTTTTTTTGAGCTCACAGCATGGAGGTTTCAGTTCATGGTTAGCTGACTCCAAGGCAGAAATGTAATGAAGGATGTGCTGGAAGAAACCTGCTCCACCCAGAGCAGAAAGGAAGCAGAGAGGGTTGTGAGAAGCCAGAGAGATACCCTTCAGAGGTCTGGCCCAGTGACCTACACCCTCAAAGTGCACTAAACCACCTAATAGTCCATTAAACTATTTATTCATGAATTGATATATGAGAAGGTTAGTAGTATTAGGATCACTTGACCTTAGCCAAAGGCCAAAAACCTATAGTAGCATTAGGATTAATGGTCTGTCCAACTTCAGAACATGAGACTCTGAGACACATTGTTCATGCAATCCATAATGTAATACAAGGTTATAACATCATATTAAGGAGCTACAGTTCAGTAAACCACATGGCTCAATGTGAGGTATGCTCTGAAAAGGAGGAGAGACAGAGGGAGATGGTGGGGGGAGAGAAGAATTTTCTTTAATTTTACAAGATTTATTATGCGCAAGAATTTATAGATTTAATAAAACATTTTCTGTTCAAACAAAAGAAGACAAAAATATATAATGGTGAACTTTTTTCTTAAATTATGGCAAAGAGCTTACCAGACACAAAAGCAAAGTACAAACAACAGCAACAAATTGATAGTTTACAGGATGTATGTTTTCAGAATTATTCCATTTGAAAAACAACAAAAGTAAAATGAATTTTTAAAAAAGTATAAATTAATATACTTAGTATATATAGCAGACAAAAATCTGTTTTTATAAAAAAACTTCATAAACAAAAGATAAACAGCAGATTACTAAAATGTGTAAAGAATTTTACCTTATAATGTATAATGTATGTAAGATCAGGAAACAAAAAAAGTTTTTAGAATGCATACTAAGTAAAATAATAAAAATCAAAATATTATGTCAGAGGGGAAATTATTGTTTACTTTCCTCTGCTATTTATTTATACATTTTTGTTGTAATTTTCACATATTGATTCTAATGTAGGCCCTAAATCTACATGAGAAAGGCAAATATCTCCTCAAGTATCTCCTTTCTACAAAATGAAAAAAAAAAAAGTCCATCTTTTCTTACAGATTTTCTACCTTGTACATTTTCAAGAGCCTTTTGTATTACTTCACAGAAATCTATTTGCAATTTCAGCAATCAGAAGTATAACAGAATTTTAGAAATATTTAACTGTAGTGCCTAGGACTGAAAGAAAATATTGGTATAACATGAACAGAACTACGCAGATATACAGTTTTTCAGATCATTAGTTCTCAACTGAGGGCTGTTCCATTGCCTGGGAAACATATGTCTGCTTCTGACACAGACTAAGGCAGCTGAGAAACACCTCAAAGTGTAATAGGAAAATCTCAGCACCCCCAAAACAAAGAATGTTTTGACCCAAAGAGCAGTCACAGTGCAGTTGAATAAAAATCATTTAGATGATGATGTAAATTGTATTAAATAAAAGACAGAAAAAAAAA
>PVIR01024876.1:0-25509 GCA_004026965.1 Petromus typicus | reverse complement strand
GCACTGTCTCATTTTAAAAGTACCATAAGTAAAATACATTTTAAAAAACTTATTTTTTCAAATGTTGAGGCAATGATAAATTCAATTTATTTTGTCTTTTATTCAAAAAGATCCTGAGTTTTAATATTCAGAACAACCAAAATCATCTTTCCCTATAGGCAATAAGTTGAGTTTTAAGCAAAATTCATTGCAATATTCTGTTAAAAGACTCATACAAACCCTGTGGAGATCAGTTTTGAAATTCCTCGAAAAGCCAGGATTGGAGGTCCCATTTGACCTGGCCATTGCCCTGCTAGGTATATACTCACAAGAATTAAAAAACTCATATGTGAGTCTTATGTGCCAACATATGTGCACATGAGTCACATGTGCACTCATGTTTATAGCAGCCCAATTTGTGATTGCTACATCTTGGAAACAATCCAAGTGTCCATCAACTGGAGACTGGATAAAAAAGCTGTGGTTCTTCCACAGAATGGAGTATTACTCTGCCATAAAAAATGATAAGTTTGAATCATTTCTACTTAAATGGACATACCTTGAGGATATCCTCATAAGTGAAATAAATAGGTCACAGATAGGTACATACCACATATTTTCTCTGGTATGAGAAAATGAAGATGTAAATGAGTCCTAGAATTGTATGTTATATATTGTGAAACAGAAAATACTCAAAGTAAAATAGGGTGAAAGGGGAAAAATAATGATATTGTAACAAAAAAGAAAGGAAACAAATTTTATGATACAGGGGGGTGGTAGGGTGGTTAGGGCTATGGAAAAAATGAGAAATAAGTTGTGTCTTATAATGATACAAATCCCCATTAGGGAGTGCAGTCATGATGCATATATGTAATGTACCAATAAAGATTGAAAAAAAAATTCCCTTACATTAGAGCTTTGTTTTTTTGTTTGTTTGTTTGTTTGTTTTTCATATACACATCATGATTGCTCCCTATAATGGGGATTTGTACCAGTATAAGACACAATTTAATTCTCATGGAACTTCTTAATTGAGGGTCTTATCATTTAGTTTCTAACATGGAAGTAATTAAATTACTGGATTAACTTCTTGTAAATATGGTCACCATCAACCAATTTTTGTCCCTTTATTTTAAAATAAAGAGATTTTAACACTTTTTACTTATAACTAAACCATGTTTTATTCCATGATCATAACATTTATTCATTATTTTCTTTTAAATAAATTCAAGAAATTTCAATACCAGTACTTTTTTCTTTAACTGAACATCATTTTCAAATGTATTACTCTATCAGTTCATAGTATATTTTTCCACAAATGTCTAATAAACTAGAGAATTATTTGGAGTTTTCAATAGATAAATTCAAGAGGTGACTCTATCATGAAGCTAATTTTTTATTTTTATTATGAATTAGATACATTTTATATCATGATTACAATCAACATTAAAAACTTGTACCAGTGCATGACATGACTTGATTCTGATTTTTTCCCATTCCCCTATTCACCCTACTACTCCTACCTTCATATGCATGTTTTATTTCCATCACAATTTTTTTCTTTCCCCTCATTACTTA
Organism: Petromus typicus; assembly: GCA_004026965.1. Classification (NCBI taxonomy): domain Eukaryota; kingdom Metazoa; phylum Chordata; class Mammalia; order Rodentia; family Petromuridae; genus Petromus; species Petromus typicus. The sequence continues at coordinate 23,952 of PVIR01024876.1, read as the reverse complement.
CCCTTACCCCATTTTCCCCATATCCCCAAATGAATAATTTGCATTGTATAATATCTAACATACATTTTAGAACTCATTTACACGTTGTTTCTCATATCAGAAAAAATACATTGTATTTACAAATCTGTGACCTATTTATTTCACTTATGAGTGTGGCCTGAAGGTATGCTCATTTGAATATGAATGACACACATTTGTCATTTTTTATGGCAGAGTAATACTCCATTCTATAGAAAAATCACATTTTCTTTATCCAGTCTCCAGTTAATAGACATTTGATTGTTTCCAAGATTTAGAAATCACAAACTGAGCTGCTATAAACATGAGAGCACATATATCACCATGATATTAATCTTTTAATTCTTTCTTGTATGTCCTTACCAAGGGAATAGCAGAGTCAAATGGAACCTCTGCTCCTAGTTTTTTGAGGAATCTCCACACTGATCTCCATAGTGGTTGTACCAATCTACATTACCACAAACAGTGGAGAAGGATTCCTTTCTCCCTATTGCCTGATAGCCTCACCAGCATGTATTGCTGGGTGATTTCAAGATGGCAGCCATTATTTGTGGGGTGAGATAGAATTTTAGAGTTTTTTTTCTTCTGCATCTCTGGAATGGCCACCAATATTGAGCATTTTTTCATGTGTTCTTACCTGCTTTTACTTATTCCTCTGAAAAGTGTCTGTTCAATTCAGATGACCATGGGTTTTGAAATTTGGGGGGTTGATTTTTTTAAGCTCTTTATATATTCTGGATAGTTTCCCTTTACCAGTGGAACTGTTGGTAAATTTTTTTTTTTCATATTGTTGAGTGTCTTTTCATTCTGCCAGTGGTTTCTTTGCTATACTTTAAAAGCTTTTTATTATATTTTTATTATATTTTATTATATTATATTTATATATTATATTTATTATATTATATTTTTATTATATTTTTATTATGCTATACTATAAAAGCTTTTTGTTATACTTTAAAAGCTTTTTAATAGAATGAGGTCCCATTTTTTTAATTCTTTCTGCTGGTTCTCGTGCAATAGAAATTGTGTTCATAAAGTCTTTCCCTAAGCCTGTGTCTCCAAGAGATTTATCTAACCAGTTTTCCAGTCAGGTTTCATCTCAGGAATGCAAGGATGGCTCAACATACATAAATCAATAAACATAATACACTATGTAGACGACTCAAGGACAAAACCCACATGGTAAGCTCAATAAATGCAGATAAAGCATTTAATACAATCCAACACCCATTGATGATTTCCATTATTATATATTACAATATTGATGAATCTATTGTATATTAAATGTCACAATTATTTGAGGTATACTAATAAAAATTTTCTGATAATTTTTTTTAAGATTTGTGAAATATATGGTTGCATCACCATCATTTCTTGAGTCTGCTGGAATTTAGATTTAATAAAATATCCAAAACTATTACCAAAATTTAATCTCATGTTTAGTATAAACTTATGAATTAAGAATTGAGTTTGTGGAAGCTGTGTAAGGATATGGAACTGGAAGGAGCCAAAAGCTCCTCGAGGGTAGGTTCTGTCTGAGAGTTTTGGGGGGCATTTTCTAATCCTAGGGGTAGTTTTCAGTCATTGAACAAAAGTCAAATATCTTCCAGTGGTGAAAAAATGACATCTACTGTGCTATGGATACCTTGTTCACTCTACTGCTACCCAGGAGTTGGGCAAAATGATTAGTTAGAACAAAAATCCCAGAATTCTTTATCTTGGTATAATTTCAAAATTTCAAATTTGGTCGTTCATTAAAAGAATTTAATGTACTGAAATCATAAAATTACACCACAAAGAATACTTTGAAATTAAAACACACACACACACACACACACACACATACAAACACTCACACACACACACACATGCATACTTTCCCTTGGAAATCCTTTGCCATAGATCTGTATGTGGAATGATGCCATCTAGAATTCTCTTAAAATGGAGATTTTTTTTGAATCTCTTAGACCTCTTCAGCATAGAGAGATTGTTTCCCCATGCTTCAGAGCACAAGGCAGAAATGTGATTTGCTAGACCTGAGGGTGACTCTTGCATTCCTTCCTAACTGAAGACTTTTTTCTCTCTCTTATTAAGACTTCTTTGGCCCACTCTTGAGACTTCAGAAAGTAAATGTGACACAATCTGATCCTGACCAGTGGTTGTCAATATGTCACAAGTCTGCAAAGGAGAACTGCTACAGGAGGGAAGGGTTTGTAACCAAATATAATGAATGGTTTCTCTCTTTGTTGAGTACAGAGCTATAGTCACAAAAGAACACAGGAGAGTAAAGAATGGGTTATCACTTGCAGCAACTAAGAGGACAGAGTTAATTCTCAAAGTAATGTCTCTCCAAAAAACCTACAGAGATCTTATAAGGGAGACATATATTCATACTTAGAGATGAGCATATTTTTGACTATTCTTTGAAATTTGCCTAAAGTGGTATACAGGGCCAGTGGATAGAGGAAATTTAGCTGCACACTGAATCAGGCTACACTGCTAGCTCCTTTAAAAAAAGTGAGTCACATCTGTGAACTATTTATTTCACTTATCAAGTTATCCTGAAGGCACATCCAGTTGAGTATAACTGAATCAATCTTCTCATTCTTTTATGGTAGAATGGTACTCCATTCTATGAAAGAAGCACATCCTTAATATTGTATCTTTTCTCTGGTATGAGAAAATAAAGATGTAAATGAGTTTTACTATGTATAGCAGATGTTGTGAAATAAACCCAGATATTATTCTGTCTTTTGTCAAAGGAACAGAAAAATTCCAACAGGAGATATAACATTGAATGTAGCACCTTCTCTTCCAGATAATTATGCAGAATTAAATAATTATCACTCTCATTTTATAATGCATTTGCTCTGTGTGTATATCCTTTCACTCACACTAGATCCTGACAAAATCCCTCACCTTAAAGCAATAAACAAACAAAGATTATGTCATTGGAGCAGAAGAAATAAGCTTCAGTGGAGTTAAATCTAACATTGAATTGCATGGCTTATGAAAACACGCATCTGTGAAGACAGAGTGAAATTCCCTTTGTCATGAAATAGCTACAATGAAATTTTGGATAAACAACAAATTGTTTTGATATAAGTTCTAAAATTAGTAAAATTCAAACAAAGCTTAATTAGCTGTAGCTACAGCATCATTGTATTAGACCATGATTATAGAGAATTTGACAATTCTAGTATTTGTCAATAACGTTTTAATTTAATGAGAGTAAAAAAGCAGTAGGATTTTCACATTTATTTCATTCATTTCTTATATGCATGTATGATTCCATATTCCATCTTTTCTTCTGGTTTTTCTTCTCTATTTTCCTTTTTGAAACTTATTTGTCAGATGCTAGGTTAAAGGCTACGCTGAGACAAGGTAAGTCTTTCAAATCTCTCAGGACACTATTATCTGCTGCCACCATCAAGTAGCCATTGTTCAGAGCAGACGCTAAAGATATGCCTTCAGAATCAAATTCTAAAGGAGAGAAAGGCTTTACACAGCAGGTGTACTAGTGAAGTTGTTTAAAAATCGAGCCCTTAAGAGGATAATGGAGATAAGGTGAGTAAAACTGTTAACCTGGCAATCAGGGGAAGGTACTACTCCTCCTTTGTATTTCATAAAAGGAAAATAACTTTTTTTAAAAAAACCTGATTTTTAAAGTGGTGTTTTTAGAAGACTAATCGGAGTAACATTCTCATACTGACCCCAATCTATAAGGAGGTGATGGATTGGTCTTTTTTCTTGTGAAAAGGGATTTCTCCAAAATTTAAAGGAAAAACAAGTAGCAAAGTAATGTCAACTAAATATTATATAAGGAGATTTGAGCAGTAAGTAATGAATAAACAAAAGCATATGAGAATTGGGATAGGTACCCAAGGTGAAACTATACCTACTATAAAAATATCTGACTGAGAAAAAACATTAAAAATTTATATGGGTCCAAACTTGTGATAACCTTTCTGAATGGGTCCCATCTAGTTGGACAAGTTATTTCACAACAATAGAATTATACAAATCCATTTTCTGTATCTGTATGAAAAGTGATTCTAGGATGTTGAAAATGAAAATGATTCTGTATCTATCTGAAATTATGAATTTAAAATAATTCTAAAGTAAAATGTGCTAGAAGAAACTAATACATCTGAGACTTGTGCCAACAGTCTTCTTACAAAAAAGAAATAAAGACTTGGGCCCAGGATTTAACTCAATGGTTCTGGTGCCTGTCTTGCAAGCACAAAGACCCAGTAGCCATATACAACAATACTGGGCGTGGAAACTCACACCTACCAGCAATCAGTACCACATACCATAGTGCCAGATCTGATGGCTCAGAACTTGGGAGGCAGAGACAGGAGGATTGCTGTGATATGAGTTTGAGGCTCAGCTCAGGGCCAGCCTGAGCTACAAAGCAAGACCCTGTCTCAAAATAAATATATGAATAAAGACTCAATTTACACTCTTGTTCATAATATCAAAAGAGATGAAAACTGATTTTATGATTCTATGAGTTCTATTTCAATAATCACTGAGTTCTATTTCATTGAGTTCTATGAGTTTATTTCAATAATCATTGATAAAGGTGATGTCTGAAGAAAATGACTGTCAGTGCTTAATACCAAATGCTTATGCTATTGTTATTTTCATTACAATGGAGTGTTCCAAAACTGATGATTACCAACTGTTTCATATTTCTCCCTCAATGCCTTCCTTTTTGGAAAGAGAACTCATGCCTTGCTTCAAGTCCTGACAGTGAATCTATAGCAAAATTAAACTAATTAATGTACCATATGCCACAGATGTCATATATCACAAATGTCAAGTACAAGGATGGGCATAGCGTTCCCATGAAACTCCTCACCGGATTCCTGCTGCCTTTTCCTAAGGCAATCAGGGGTTCTTCTTACACATTCCTGATTAGGAAAGGGTCCAAGCACAGAAGCACTGGTGGTTTCACTGTCCAAGTGTAATGTTAGAGCTTTGGTTTGAACAGGAACATAGGATGCATGAATTTGATATGATCAATGTTTCCACAAAGGTGCAGACAGACAAAGGGCAGGAGGGAGGAAGGAAAAGAGGGACAGAGGGTAACACCAGGAAAATATTTAGTTATGGAATGTGTCACTTCATGGTAACACGTCCTTTGATTACTCAAAACTTTGATGCCACAAAATAATAAATATTTCTGGCTCTTAAAATTAATACACTAGCATGTCCCATTTCCACCTAAATTGTTTTAAACCTTTCCTTACTCAGTGTAATTGCCCATATCCTGGAGAAACTGAGAGAGCTTGGTAATTTCACTACATCTATAAGAAACTTATAGTTATATACTGCACATGTGATTTTGTTTCAAAAATTAGTATTTTTATTGGATTAGGTCTACTAGACATATTTTGTATTTCAGTGCAGCTTTTTCTCCTTTTTAATGAAATAATATCAAAATTCTATTTTTAGAAATTCTTTATTGGAGACAAAATATCAGCTTAATTTATATTTTATCAAATTGTTGCAATCACAAAGTGGTATTTCTCTCTCTTTCTCTTCCTCTTTCTTTCTTTCTATCTTTCTTTATTGCTTTCTCTCTCTCTCTCTTTCTTTCTTCCTTTGTTTCTATCTTTCTTATCAGGAATTGAACTCAGGAGCTTGCAATTGCCAGGTTGGTGTAGCACCATTAAGCTAAATTCTAGGCCTGCAAAGCAGAACATCTAATAAATATTTAAGTAGATTTTCAGAGGAAAAACATAAAATATCAAAACAGTATTCAGAGTGGGAGATATAATAACAATACGCTGGCCAGGCTAAAGGACTTGAGTAAACTGCATAAACTAAGGAAAATGAGTAAATTGGCGGCTAGAACCTGGATGAGTGTATGTTCGGCCATAGAAAAGTAAACCCAGAGCGCAAAGGAAAAATGAAGGAAAGCCTAAAGTTGGAATGAAAAGGACAAAGAAGAATGTGCCTTCCGGACAACAGGAGCTTGGCAAGCTCTCAGTGCCTGCGTCTTCGCTGTCTTCTTCCTCTTTCTCTGCCCCTTTATTGTTCCCAAAGTTATGTCTAAGCTTCCGGATTGAGGTTCTCCTCAGTGTCCTCCTTTCAGCACAACTCTCAACAAGCAAGAACTTCCCTTTTATTAGTCCTAATCAACCACATGTGGTCCCTTCCCCAATGCAATCATATCAGCACAGTTCTGTCAGCATCAGAGCAAAAGTCCAGGGAGACAAAACTGGTTACACTATGATTCTTTTATTCCTGGGTGTGTAGAAGCATTTTATCAAGCTGTCCTCCTACTTTCTGGATTAATTAAAGTAGGTGGACTTTCTTACCATAAATCTGAATTTTCAAGCAAAATTGAATCATTTTCCTATGGTTTCTATAACAAATTAAGACAAAGTCATTGACTTAAAAAACAGAAGACATTTTGCCTTTTTACTGTTGAGATTAATTTCATCAGAAGAGCTGTGCTTCATGAAGAAGCTAAAAAAATCCAAGTTCTACCCATCTAGGTACTGATATTAATGTTTACAGAAAGCTGTGGGCAAAAAAGCCTAGGCAGATGTGTAAGACAAGCAGGGAAGCCACGGTAGTCAACACCTTGTAAGGTTGTTTTGTAGAAATTGGGAATGAAATTGCATAGAAATAATGACGTCTTCTGGATCAGAGCAAAGCTGTCGAAAGCTATGATGAGGGAGGACCACTGAGTTAGTCTCTCCTCTCATAAAGTGGGAGTTTAAGGGAGACAATGAAATGAACCAAATTCACAACATTGGGAATATGCTCAGGCTCGCTGAGTCACATTATTTTTTATTCAAATCTTTATTGGTACATTATGAATACACATCATCATCACATTCAACATTACGCTTACATTAAGCGTTTGTACCAAAATATGACACGACTTGATTCTCATTTTCCCCTTTCCCCACTCACCTGGAAATCCCCACCCCCTAAATACATGAGCTATGTTTCCTTTTTAAAAAGAAATTACTATCACATTCTTTTTTCCCTTATTATTTACCCTCATGTCTCATTTTTTTTTAATACAGCCAAAAGAACTCCTGGTGTTAAATATAATTTTCCTACTGATAACTATAATTCATTTTCAGCCATTCTAGTTCCTTCCCCCTCTGCTTTGTACTATGATCACTTAGTCATTTAATTGTCACTGTTGTACTTATTATCATTTCTGTGTGATAATTACAGAAATAAGAATCATTACATGGCTGACTGTAAAATCATCTCTGCAAAAGCTTGAGTTTTTCTTTTCACTCATCAATATGCTGCTCTTTTGTTTTATTAGAAATAATTGATATTTACTTCAATTGTTTCACTCTATTTACTTGGTTTCCTTCTTGGTACTAAAGTAGGCTAGTTTCTTCCAAAAACATGGATGGATTGACAGATGTTAGAGGATGAGAGTAAGGGAGTGAATACATGGTGGCATTTTTCTTATTTTGTAGCTAATTCATTTTCAGAGTTTTAAGAAGTTACTGAGCCAACTTTGTATAGAACTTTCGGTATTGATTTTTTGGAGGTTAGTGAAATGGTAAATGTGATGAGTTTTTTAAATAGTAGGTTATTCACAAATCTATGATTTTTTTTTTTCTATCTGAATCTCACTTCTTCTAAATTCAGGAAAGCAGCAAGCATGAGGATAGACAGCATTTGAGACCTAGGGAAGCAGGGGTATGAGGGATGATATCCGTGAGAGTTTTTGATGACTGAGATCTTGGGAGGGTTTGATCATTTAACAGCTGTGAATAGCAGAGGGATCAGCACCAGGAAGGGGAAGCTGTCCCTCATGGAGGGTGGAGCTGAGATAGGACATGGGCATTTGACACGGGCAGGCATGAGACATGGGCAGGCAATTGACTAAGATAAGCTGTGCACAATAGCAAATTTTCTTCTCCATGAACAATAAGCTTCAATAAACTCAGTAGGAGGAAATTAAAGGAGATAGAAAAGGCCTCAATGTGTACCTTACAAGCTATAGTGTCCTACTGCAGGGCACAAAGTAGCCAGAGTAACTATGAAGCATAGGTTCTGCTAATAATACTAATAATATACTAATAATATTAATAATAATGTTACTAATAATAATATACTAATAATATTAATAATATACTAATAATAAAGATCAGTTATAAGAAAAAAATGCTCTCAAATTTCATTTTTCCTTATGGAGGAAATTGATAGAAGATATTAAATTTAGGGGGGCCCTGTTGTCTGAAAAAAGATGGTATTTTTTACAGTATTAAACAAACAGATTTAACTTTAAAAAATGTACTGTGTGGCTTTAGTACTATTTAACAGGATGGTGCTAACAAAAAAGAAAAAATAAGCACCTGGAATAAAATATACATTTCCAAATATATATCATTTCACTTTTCTGTGAAAGGACATTTTTAATAAGTACTGATTTGGGAATTATTGAGCATACACATTTTCTTACTTCATACAATATGTATGCACATTTCACACAATATGAATACATATTTACTATACATTAAGAGTTATATGTTCTAGGGCTGGAGATATATCTCAGTGGGTCTGGAGCCTGTCTTACAAGCACAAGGACCAGGGTTTGATCCCTGGTAACCACACAACAATACTGGGCGTGGAACTCACCCCAGCAGTAACCAGTACCACATACCACAGCACTGGGCGTGGTGGCTCATGCCTGTAATCCCAGCACTCGGGAGGCAGAGGCAGGAGGATTGCTGTGATGTGAGTTTGAGGCTGAGCTCAGGGCCAGCCTGAACCACAAAAGCAAGACGCTATCTCAAAAAACCTTAAAAAAAAAAAAAAGTTACATGTTCTAAATATTAGTCTTCGATTTGAGGTAGTATTTTCATATTTTGCACAATATAAAAAGAAATTTTACAAAAATATTTACCCTGTATTTTTAAATATATGGCAAAATACAATATGAAGTGAAAGAGTATACATTTTGGCAATAACACCTTAAATGTGAAAAACATAAAATGTATATGACATATTGATTAAACAGTGGAAAAATGCTAAGAAAATATTTTAAAATGTTATGTGTATCATTCAAAGGAAAAGGAGTCTACAGCAGGGATTGTTAATGTCATAGCAGTCAGGAAGCAAATTAAATCATCACACAATATTATGTTTTACTCATTTAGTTAGGAAAACATGATAAAGTTATGACATTCAAAGAGGTTTAAAATACCATTTATGAGGTTGATCTTGTTTAAATTCTAGGAGGAAAAAAAAAACAGGACTATCTGTTAAAATTTAATACCTATAATTTTGCTCAGCAAGTTTGCTTTAGAGTCTTCATCCATTAAACCACATGAATATCTACCACTGGGAGAAGATGTAAATGCTATTGTGCAAACTTTGGAATGCTGAACAGGAATTAAAATGAAGGATTATAATTATGTACTGCTTATTTTGAATAATCATCAAGCAAAGAATTTGAGTGTTACATAGCACACTGTTAATAGTGTTTAATTCTGAAGTGAAATAACATCGAGCTTCAGGAGTATGGGTTTAAAATCACGAACTGTACAGAAGTGTAAACTCTTAATCCCAATAAGTATACCACTGATAATATGATAAAATTCATTATAAAAGACTTTTCAAATGTAAATATAGATATGAAGATCTATTCCATGTGACTGTCCCCCAGAAACTTCTTGAGAGGAAATCAAATTGATAATGTAAATTCTACTTCTGTTTTTCCATTTGATCTGCAGTAATCAACTAAGATTATGATACTGAGATATAACAAAAGATACATGTTTGGTTTTAGTTCCAGAGACATGTGTCTTAAAATCCCTGGGATTTATTAAGTGGTACAAGTTGGAGGAGCCCTGCCCATCAAGAAGCTCCTCTGAGCTAAATGTGAGTTAGTCTGACAGGTCACCTGTGTGGACTTGGGCCCTAGGGAGCTTCAAGACTGGAAATGGCTGCCAGTTCCAGCCAACAACGATGTGACAAAATAATTGGAAACTTCAGACTCAAATGTGACCTCTGGGGACAAGAAAGGAGCTCTAAAATGAATTATCCCTAGCAGCCAGTAATCTGATCAACCTTGTCTCTACAATGGGACCTTCCTAAATACCTCAATGAGAGATGCAGAAGCATATTCAATTTGGTGGACAAAATGAAGAGATAGAAAGACCACATGATCTAAGCACACCTTCCCTGAGATGTCCCTAAGATTGTAGCTGTTGTAATAAACTGGCAATAATACACACATGAAGTTTTCCTAAATTTGATTGGTTTACTGAATTTTTATGGTAAATTCCTGGAGATGGAATAACAGCTGTGAGATCTTGTCATTCAGGGCTGGTCTGCTAGAAACCCAAGTTGTCTGGGACTTTGAGTTGATGCACGAAGAGGAGGCAATGAGGTGGGACTGCATACTTTTCCATGGGTTTGACACTATCTCTAGGTAATGTGTCTGGTGTGGGGGGGGAGAACCACTGGACAATAAACTGAAGTGTAATTAGGAATATATCTGTGGTGCTATGCCTGCCTGAACTGAAGTAAAGAGAATTGGAATATTAGCTTCTGGTATGAAAAAATATCAATACATTCTTTGCAGAATTTATCAATAAGAATTATCTATAAGTTGGTCTACTTGATAGGTATGAGAATTGTAATTGGACTTCAAAAGACATTGTGAGTGACTATCTATCCCAAGAACATAAAACATGTTTCCATTGTGTAGTAAAAGAGATACTGAAAATATGGTTATACTAGACTGTAAGGGGGAAATTATTCTAAACCATCAAAATGGGTTTAATCTAGTCACACGTGTTATTAAAATTGGAGAACATTCTTCTTTTCTTTTCTTTTCTTGTCTTGTCTTTTCTTTTTTTTTTTCTTTTTCCCCTTTTCTTTTCTTTTCTCTCTTTTATTTTATTTTATTTGGTAAAAGAGACTGAACTTTTGACCTTGAGCTTGCAATGCAGGTGCCAGAACCACTGAAATAAATTTGTGGCCCTGGAGAATATTTACTAACCTTGGTTAGAAGAAGGCAACAAATAATGAATAAAGATACGAGATTTATTGGTTTTATATTTGAAAATAGCCAAGAGCCAATAGAAACAGAAAGAATTATAAGGCAATGTGATTTGCCTAGAATACACAGAAAGGAAGCAAGCCCTACCAAAATGTTGGTTTTAGACTAATTGGACTTGTGCCAGAATTCAAATATACAAAAGCCTAAAACAGTGCATTTGTTATTTTAAACTACTTAACATTTACTAATAATTATAGCAGCTCTAGAGCTCTGTGCAATTTCTGAAATTGCTTTAAAATACATTTAATCCAAAAACGTGTCCCTTCTGTTGATCAGTTTTAATTTTCAGGTAGGAATCTTAACCTACTGAAATTCCAATATCTACCAATATGTGGGAAAATTAAATATATGTAATTCTGTTTAGCAGTTTCACTTTAAATATTACCTTCCTTAAATGATACAAATAATGTTCATCTTTCCCTTACATTCCATACCACAAATATCATTTTGTCTGATACAAAGAAAATTCTTGTTAATGAACAAATAAGAGATGCACTAGTTGCATTTGTATAGTTATATATTTTCTTTTACTGTACACAGCTTTGCTAACAAATACATATTGTTTATAATACCTTTATTTTTAAATTTTCCAATGCTGTGATTTCAATCTGCTGTCCTTTTTCTTCTCTTTTTTGCTTCTTTTTGTAGTTATTTTGAATTTTACTCAATGTCGTTTTCTTTAATGAGAACATTACACTCATGTCAATATAATAAAAGTAAACACCTAACAATAATGATTAATTGATTATAAAGTCAATGCTTGAAAATTTGTAAAACAAGGAATTATATTTTTACCATTAGATTTATTGGTACAATCTGGATATACATAATACTCACATTTATCACATGAAAATTGTACTTGTTCATGATATGTCTTCATTCTTATGTTTTTCCCATTCTTTTCTCTCCCTTTCCTCCCCTCTTCTCCTTATTATTTACAACAGCTTCATTTAATTTTGATTTTTCTTTTCACATTTTTCTTTTCCCTCTTTCCTTTTCCTCTGCCTCTCCCCTTGTCTCCATTCCCATTGAAAGTTTTCTTCTCATTTGTAGCAATTAGACATTCTAGTCCATAATTATACTTTCACTTTCTCAAACAAAATCAATGCTATATTTACACATATGTGTCTGATTTATTTCACTTAAGAATATAGTTTATAGGGGATCTATTTAGCTATAACATTCTCAAGGTTGTCCTTCATGTTTCCATAGTACTCCTCTTTAAAAACCAAAACAAAACCAAACAATACCTTTCATTCTTTCATCAGTTGACGGACTTTGGGCTGTTTCAAAGACTTTGCCATTACAAACTGTGCTGCTATGAACATGAACATGGTATTACGCTTTTAATTCTCTCATAAAGATAACAAAAAGCAGAATAGCTGGGTTGTATGTGACTCTCTCTATTTTTTGAGAAATTTCCGCACTGATATTCATAGTGAGTAAACCAGTCTACACTCACTTTCCAATAATGAAGCAGGGTTTCTCTTACCCACTATCTCACAGACGCTATTTATTGGTTGATTCTTGAAAGTAGTCATTCCTTCTGGAGTGAGATGGAATCTTGTTGTTTTCCTTTATATCTCTAAAATGACTAACAATGTTAAACATTTTTTCATATATTTATTTGCAGTTTGGCATATATATATATATATGTATGTATATATGTATATATATACCAAAGTGCATATATATATATATACCAAACTGAATATATATATATACCAAATTGAAAATATATATATATATATATGTACCAAATTGCAAATATATATATATATATGTACCAAATTGCAAATATAAATATATATATATATATATCAAAGTGAATATACATGCATATATATATATGTGTGTGTGTGTGTGTGTGTGTGTGTGTATGTATATATATATATATATGGAGAGAGAGAGAGTAGTGTTATTCTGCCATAAAGAATGATAAGTTTGAGTCATTTATGCTCAAATGGACATACCTTGAAGACATATTCACAAGTGAAATAAATAAGATAGAGATGTGTAACTATGGTATTTCTTCTCTGGTATGAGAATCTGAAGATGTAAATGAGTTCTAGAATGTATAATAGATATTTAAAATAGAAAACTTTCAAAGGGAAAAGTGCAGGAATAAGTAATGATATGAAAGAAAAATGTGTGATGGTGAAGAAGAGAACAAAGCATATGCATACAGGGGTTTGTAGGGTGAGTAGGAGAATGGAAAAAGAATGAGAATTAAATTGTGTCATATACTGGTATGATTCTCAATGTTGCGTGTTATCGTGATATCTATATAAAATGTACCAATAAAGAATTCATTAAAAACAAATTAAAAGGTGACCATATTTCTTCCAGTGAAGGTATTTGATCTTTTGTTGAAGATAAATTTTATGTGTATGGAATTGTTTCTGCATATTCTATGCCGATTTGATGATCCTCAAGTCTTTTTTTTTTCTTTTTTAATATAGTAACTCTAATATAATTCCAACCAGAGATTGTAATGTTGCCTGCCTTTTTATGTTGCCTAGAACTCTTTTTGCTATTTAGGTCTCTTCTTGTTCCAAGTGAATTTTAGAAATGTCTTGTTTGTTCTGTGAGTTATGCTACTGTTATTTTGTTTGGGATTGCCATAACTTGTATAATAATTTGGGATGTGTATCTTTTTTATTATATTATTTCTTCCTACAAAGAAGTGTTATCACAAATATATATGCACCAAATACCAGAACATACAACTTTAGAAAGCAAATATTAATAAATATAAAAAAATCAAATAAGAACTAACATAATTGTGAAGAAACTCAATACACCACTGTCACAAATAGATAGATGACTAAAAAAAATAAGCAACAAAGAAATATTAGAAATGAACCAAAGCAGTGAATAAATGAATGCAGTAGATGTCTTTGGAGCGTTCCACTTCACAATATTGGAATACACATTCTTCTTGACTATATATGGGACATTCTCCAAAACAGATCACATAAGAGTTCATAGAACATGCTTCAGTAAATGCAAAGGAATTGAAACTCGACCATACATATTACCAGACCATATCACAATAAAATTGGAAACCAATGACCAAACCTCAAAAACTTCATTCACACATGGAAAATAAATAACACTACTCTGAGGAGCCAATGGAACACAGATAAAAGAAGAAATTAGTTTCTGCAATTAAATGATAATAAAAATACAATATACCATAATGTATCAGATGCAATGAAATCATACCTATGAAAGGAATTCATGGCACTGAGGTCTAACTTTAGGAAAACAGAGCAAGCTCAAAGATAATAACTTGATATTGAACCCCAAAATTCTAGAAAAAGGACAAGTCAAGTTCAGAAGTGAGGAGGCAATTTTAAAGATTAGATCAGAAAGTCATGCAATGAAAACTAAGAATCAAAGAACCTCTGAATAAAAGAATTTGTTCTTTGAAAGATTAAATAAAATTGATAAAACCTTAGCCAACTTTATCAAAGAAAGGAAAGAAAAGGCTTAAATCCATATGAGTATGAATGAAAAAGGTGAAATCAAAATAGATTCTTCAGAAATCCAGAAAATTACCAACAATTATTTTAGGAAATTTTACAATAACAGAATGGAAAACCAGAAGACAAGGTCAATTTCCTAGATGCATAGAAATCAAAAGATCTAAAACAATAACCCAATATTAGTCAATGGAATTGAAGAGTTATTTAAGAGCCTACCAACAAAGAAAAACCCAGGTCCTTATAAGTTCACTACTGAATTTTCCAAGAAATTTAGAGAGAACCTATGCCATAACTCTTTAAATTCTTTAATGAAATTGAAAGGGAAGCAATATTCCCAAATTCATTCCTAGAGGAAAATTTACTCATATCAAAAGCAGAGAAAGAGCCTACCAAACAATTGAATTACAGTCCGATCTCTGTAATGAACATAGAAGCAAAATTCTTCAGTAAGATACTGGCAAACAAAATGTAGCAAATCATCAAGATGATATAGCGTGACCAGTTAGAATTGACGTGAGGCAATCCCCATTATGAAGTGCAATCATGATATGTATATTTAATGTACCAATAAAGATAAAAAAAATTGACCTGAGGAATGCAAGGGTATTTCAACACACACAAATCAACAAATGTAATACACCATATTAACAGTACCAAAGGTAAATACTATATGATCATCTCAATAGATATATAAAAAAACACTTAGAATATTCAACACTTATTCACGATTTTAAAAATCCTGCAAGAAATTGGAATACATGATCTTTATCTCAATATGATAAAAGTCCCCTATGACAAAACAATAGCCAAAATCATACTAAATAATCAGAAGTTGAAAGATTTCACTCTAAAGTCAGCAACATGACAAATATGTCCACTGTCACATTCCTATTTGATATAGTTCTGGAAATGTTAGCCAGGAAAATTAAAGGAAAGAAAGAAAAAGGAATAAGGATGGAAAAGGGCGAAGTTAAACTACTATTATTTGCAGAGGTTCTGATGTTATTTATAGAAAATCCCCTAAACCCCACTAAACAACTTTTATATTTGATAGTGAAATTCACTGGCAAAGCTGGATACAAACTTAGCAACTGACACTCAGTAACATTCCTAGACAAATAACACATTTATTAAGAGACAAATAGGGAAACCATGAATTTTATAACAGCACCCCCCCCCAAAAAAAAGAAATATTTAGGAGTCAATATAACAAAAGAAGGAAAAGATCTTTTTATTGAAAACCATAGTATTCTGAAAAGGGGGATCAAAGAGTATATCAGAAAGGAGAAAGCTAGCCCTTGCTCCTGGGTAGAAAAGAGATGAATTTTAACATCCTTGGGATATTTGTTGGTTTTTATAGAAACATACTTCTAGAGACTTAATATTATGAATTGAGTATTTTTGTATATGGGTTCTAGAATATAAGGATATGTTTATGCATATAATTTTTCATTTGGGGGCGGGAGTATTGTAAATAAATTGTAGAAAATATGACTTGAAAGATATTCTTTCTTACTCGTGTGGTTAAAGCACAAAAACACAAGTTTTAGGAGTCAGGAATTCAGGCTATCCATTTTCTATCTGCTAGAATAATGCCTGCATATGGGAGGTACTCATCAATCGCTAAAACTTATATAATAATAGTATAATTAAAATTACTATATGAAGCCATATAGCTACATGTTTATAGGCACATTCATACACATTATTTAAATTTGCTTAAAATGCAAAATATATTTTATTAAACTTGAAAAGATCTCTGAAGCGTTAAGAGTAGTACTAACACTAATAATTACTAGTTATTGAGTACAGATATAAAATCTAAGAACTATAAAATGCAGTGAAATATGAATCATGGTGCTTAATCTTATATAGAAAAGGTAAGCATTTGTTATTCCATTGAAAACATCCTAGAAAAAAGAATATAAATATTAGAACACTGTTAGAAACTAAGTGAGCCAATCTCAATCCTAAATGTGTACTAGTGTATATCTTTTTCTCTGAGCTATTTAAGACCCAATCTCTCATATCAACATTCCTTTAAATAAAATTAAAATAGCCTTCATTATTAGGTATTTTTTCAAAGGTAATAACCATGTAAATGTGTAGTTTCCACTAGAAACATTTCTAGTGAAATATATCTTGTGTTCAAACATACATGTGTTTGTGACTTAAAATACACTTAAACTCTCACTGAAACAATTTGTTTTCATTTTTATTTCTATTAATATATTAAAGCTATGGTAACATACTCTTTCAATGGTAAATTTCATTTGATTATCCTGCTTAGTATTCAAAGAGCTAATATAAAGAAAAATAAACCATCAGGTCCTTGTCATATTTATTTTCTTTAGTAATATTTATTAGTTTGCTTACAGTTCAAGATTTAGTGACAAATAAAAACCACCAGTAGTTGATGTCCTGTAGTATTCCCTGTCCCTATGCGATATTGTTTTTGCATTAGTTTTCCAGCAGGAGATAAGTGAACTGAAATTATACATGAGAAAGAGGCTCTGTAAGACCAGAATTGAGAGATGGAACAGGGGAAAGTAAAGAAGGGAAATAAAACAATTTGATGATAAAAAAGGAAAACAAAACTTATGTATATGGGGTGGGTTGAAGGGAGGGCAGGGGAACAGGGAAAAAATGAGAATCAAAATTTGTTGTGTACAGGTACAAATTCTCAATTTCGAATGTGATCATGAGGCATGCACATATCATGCCAATAAAATCATTTAACACAATGATGCTCAAAAGAGAGCACCTATTTAGAACAAGAAATGATTCCTCCCTTATTAGTAGCTAAAGGCAACTGATATACTTTAGACCATATTCCACTGTTGCTGCAGTGGCTTTGAAATACTTTGAGGTTTTGTAAGCCTTCTGCATTATGCATTAGTACTTGTGCAACAGAAGACATTTTAAAGTTCTCTTGAAGCGCACGGAGCACAGAATTTAAAGTTCATCTGTTCTGAAGCACTGCGGGGAATCTCCAGAAGAGAGCAAAATGGCAAGAGAGAAATGTGCAGATTTCAGACAACTTTAAAGTACACATAACTTACATTTCCCAATATTTGTAAGTGTCTGAAGCATTGTCACAGTTTATCACACAACAAATTTGAGAAGTGAGTAAATGTCTGGGTCATAATACTGATTTAATATTTATGCTTGAACAATAACTATTCACACAGGGAAACTTAAATAACACAGATGCCAGTACTTAAGTCTTTTCATCAAAAAGAAAACAATATTGTCAGACCTGTGCACTTTGGACAAAGTCATCTCATGAAATCTCACTTAGTATTATACTGACAACTTTGTACAGTGTTTTGTGATTATTTAGAAGTTACTCTGAATAATTAAATATGTGTTAAAATGCCATTAGAACAGGTTCCATACAGTTTTGCTTATATTGAAGGATTGTGTGAAGTAACATTTCCTATGTAACTCATATCATAGTAACATACTTTAAGAAGTCACAACATTTATAAATTTATAAATACATCAAGGAATGATTGATTTTCTTGCTCATTCTAACTTTTGCCAGATCTCAACATTATTCTACCTGCAGGACACATGTTCATTTCAGAGAACTAAGATTAGACAATGAAATTTTCTGTAAAAATTTTCAAACCAAAATAGTTTAAAAGTAGAAGGTATTTCAATCCCTGTTTTCAGTACCTAACATCTATCCATGAAGAAAATCATACAAAATAGATAAAACGTTTCTTTCTCTGCTAACACACAACTCTGATAGCATTCTTGAAATACTTTGCCTACAAAATATTGCTCTGAAGAATCCGTGTTGCTATCAGGATAGCCTAGTATCACATGACATGTATTACTGCTTTTGAGAGGTTTTATTTGTTTGTTTGTTTGTTGTGTGTGCGTGTGTGTGTGTGAGAGAGAGAGAGAGAGAGAGAGAGAGAGAGAGAGAGAGAGAGATCAGGAGCTCTTAGGTTATGTTTTAAACATCCAAACAGCTACAAAGCATTTATTTTAGATACTTTTCCATGAAGGCTCCAATTTATAGTGCATTCTAGAGAGCAAGTTGTACAACTGTTAGGACACGAAAGTATTGGTGTTATTCTATGCATCACATAGCATGAATCTACCAAGTATAGAGTACTGGCTCTACCTTTCTCAGTATGGAAATTATAGGCATTGTTTGTATTCTATGACACTGTGTGTAATATTTGTCTTTTTCTCTTGGATTCATAAGCTGCTTATCAGCAATTCATACACAAGATGTTTTTAATCTATTTAATTGAAATGATAATTATTACTCAAAATAATTAACCCCAACACCTTCATGATCATGTATTGAATGGCCAGAAAGGATAAATGGACATCAATCAAAATGTTTTCAATCATTTTTCAAATTACATTTTAAAGGTGGCCTCATTCCAGATATGTTCAGTGAAGTCCAGGGACCAGTATAAAAACATTTCTCTCAAGTTTTCTGGTGTGTTCAGCAACTACATTTTCAAAAATATGCAAGTACAGAAAGAATGGAATCAGGGTAGAAATAAAGAAACAAAAAGTAGCTGAGCACTCATTGTAATGTACCAATAAATATTTAAAAATTTTTAAAAAAGTAGCTGAGCAGTTAATTCCCCTCACAACAGTATACAGTGACAGCATTACCTAGTGACATATTTATTAGATCACAGCCTCTTCCCTAACTGATACATGCTTACATGTGCCTCTGAGTATCTTCCTAAGTTACAAATTGCCATATAAAATTTAATTCTGTTCTCTAGTAAAATCTTTCACTGGAAAATGTGGATTCTAATTTCACTTTCTCACCATCTTGGCCATAACAGTCTGTTTGAATAACACAGTCATCTTTCACAGAGCAGGAATTATGTCATGACTTGATTAGATCTTATAAATTAAAAAAAATAATAATACAGATCATTGCTTTTATTTAAAATATGTTTTGAAAAATACTATGTTCTTGATTATATTTATAAATTGATTATTGTTTTTAACACCATTTTTATGTAAGAATGGTCAATAATATTATAGTAAAGATAATTTTTTGAAGACCTATAATTTGTATTATTTTGGACCAATAAAACAAGGTTTGTTATTATGTCAGAAAAAAATTTATTGGCTTCAATGCTTGATAAAAGAATATTAGAGCCTTGTAAAAATCAAATACAGTTAGCATTAACAAAAATTAACTTTAGTTTAACCCATAAAGTAATACATCCTTAATAATCTACTACTAATCTCTTCAAATAATGAGAGTAGCACTGGAGATTTAGCTCAATGGTTCCAGTGCCTGCCTTGCAGGTGCAAGGACCCGGGTTCTATCCCTGGTAACCACATACAAGAATACTGGGCGTGGAGACTCATGCCCACCAGCAATCAGAAACACATTCCACAGTGCTGGGTGTGGTGGCTCCAGCCTGTAATCCCAGCACCCAAGAGGCAGAGGCAGGAGGATTGCTGTGACCCTGTTTCAAAAGAAAAAAAAAAAGGAGGAATAATGCATTTTTCTGTGTATAAATTAGATTTTACCTTAAATATCTGAAAATCACATAGGTCTTTGAAAATCATGATTTCAAGAAAAATCAAGTAAAGATGACAATCAGGGGCAAAATGTGTAGAGTACTAACCGTTTTGTCAGCAAAGACTGCTGATTTTTAGGGTTGAAAAGATACCTATTATCCTGTTCTCATCCTATTCATTATGTTGACTGTTTTATATGTCTGTAATTTACTGAGCTGTGGATGCTGTTTGAATCATAATTCACTGCTAAAAAACCCACAGGGGTTCATAAGATATAGGCTTCTTCTCAGTAAAGTAGGTAGCCCAGTGTCATCTCACAGATGGATTATAATTGCTGCAAGGAATTATCACAGTTGGAATTTATCAATTAAATATTTTAGATCAGACTTTTTGCTAGATCTGTTCTCCTCCTGCTTCGCACAGCATTCAGAAATGGTAATCTGAATTTTACAAATTGCAACAATGTCTTATTTATTTCTCTTTATTCTCCTGACTTCTTTAGGAGAAGCAGTCAGTTTGTGATAAATATATAGTTTTCTATATAGTACTGTATAAATGTCTAAAATGCTTACATGAGTCTCAATACTATTTAGCATTTTTATAATGTGTGAATTTTTCTCCCAAGATTTTAATACATAACTTTTTGTCTTTATTCCATACACATGAAGTGGTTTAAAATTTTTGAGGATGACATTTCTAAGTGCAGAAATATCACCTTTACAAGTAGACTTGATAGGAAAAGAAAGGTAAGATGGGTGGCCATTTCTAAGTAAAATATTGGTCCCTGATATCAGCACTGATACCCACAGTACTTGAGGGCGGATGAGTCCAGTGAGCTGGTGTGGAGTTTGCTAAGGAATGATTGAGATTAATAATCTGTGCGTGTCTTTTTTTGGAGCTTATTTCTAGTGTAGAATATTTAGTAATTAAAAAAATGATAGAATACTAAGTTACAAATGAGACAAGTGCAAGATTTTACTTGGGGCTGGTTGCTTGTTATTAAATTATTATATACTCTTGAAAACTTTATGTATTTTCAGTTGTATTAGTCAATTTAACTTTAGATTGAAATGGGTAAGCCTTACAGATTTTCCTTATGAGAGGGCATGTGTTCCTTTGTGTTGATCAACATATTCCAAAATATAAAGCAAAAGATGGGATTCAAACAGCCACACAGGAGCTCATCTCTACTATTCATTTTCAATGTGGCCTTTACTTGAATTAAACTTGACCATCTTTCGGGCAATGGGAATTCTTCCTGTTCAAGAAACCAGCTGGAATTCTTTTATATGTCCTATGTTGGTCAATTACCTACTTTTAAAAGTCCTGAAGACTAGAAGTTTTAGGACTCATTGCAATTAATATTAAAAAGATGGTTCATTTAGTATTTACTCTTTGATGTAAATCCCATGATGTTTATTTTGTGGTATTCTGTATAGTCAATATAATCAAGCAGTGGTCAATTAAAGTGTTTCACTTACTTTCTGAAATATACCATTCTTTCGATTGTGTGACAAACATGCAAAATTGGTAGAAATTTTAATGATGGAAAATTTCTAGATGAAGAGAATGTACACCCATGGCCTGGCATTTAAAATACCAACCACTGGCTAATAATCGTGTAGAAGATACTATATGCACATGTGTCTTAATCACTTTACTTTTTTCAATATGGTTGACTAGTGAGCTATAAATTTTGTTTGTGCTTTTGAAGAACAAACTTTTTGTTTGCTGATGTTTTTTAATTGTTGTCTCAATTTTAAGAATTTGTGTTCTGATTTTTATATTCCCTTCATTGTTCTCACTTTGCATTTAGATGTTCTTGTTTTTCTAGAACCTGAGACGAATCACTAGGTTATTTACTGGCCTTGTTTTGTTTTTCTCATGTGGGCATTTACAGCTGTAAAATTCTTTTAGAAACTTTTCTTTGGGTGTCATAGGTTCATTTGTTTTGTTGGCGTTGTCTTTTGATTCTGATTGTTTAATTTGCTTGATTTCTTCTGTGACCAACTGATAAAGGGTAGTGCTTAATTTTCGTGTGTTTTCATGATTTTTATGGTTTCTTATGTCATTGATTTCTACTTTTGTTGTAATATAATATGATAATTGGCATAGAATAATTTTGATTATTTTATCTTTCTCTCAGTATGCTTTATGATCTAGCATATGCTCTCTTTTGGATACAGCCCCATGTGCTGCTGAGAGATTGTGTATTCTGTTTTACTTGGAACATTCTATAGATAACTATTAAGCCCATGTGTTCAAAGACGTGTTTCAACTCTGATTTTCTATGTTATGCTTTGGTCCAGCTGACCTGTACATGATAGTGGGGTACTGAGGGCATCCATTATAATTGTGTTGGTATTTAAAATTTTTATATATAATAGTGTTTGATTTATAAAATGGGGACATTTGTGCTTACATTTATTGTTAGTGCTTCTGGGTGAATTGTTTCCCTAGCCATTATGTAGTGACCTTCTTTGCCTCGCCTCATCAGTTTAAGCTTGAAATCCACTTTGTCTAAAGCTAGGATAGGCACTTGTTCTGGGTGCAAGTTGAATGGAATATTGTTTCTCATCTTTGTTTTATAATGTGTGGAGTTCATTTCAAATTAAACTTTTTTCTGATAAACTATGTTTTTCTTTATTCAGCCTGCCAATCTGTGACATTGTTCAGACTGACACCGATCATGATGAAAGTTATGATTTACATATATTCACTTATTCTTTTGATTGAATTGTTTTTCAGTTGCTTATTTCTTTATCTGTTCTTTTCTGCTTAACTTCTTGCCCTGCTAGTCTTAGTTATATATTCTATTGCACTTATTGGCATTGCTTGCTTCATTTAATCCTTCCAGAAGATACTTAATAATTCTTTTATATTGCTGGATTAGTGGCCACAAATTTCTGCAGGTGTTCTTTACCATGGAGACAACTCATTTCTTTATCATTCTTGAAGGAAAGTTCTTCTGGCCACATTAGTCTGGGTTGGAAGTTATTATATTTTAGAACTTCAAAAAGTTTGAATACTCCTGGCAATTAAAACTTCATTGAGAATTATTTCTCTAACTCTAATGTGGTTATATTTATAAGTCATATGTTGTTTTTTGCTAACAACTTTTAAGACTTTTGTTCTTATATTGGAATTCTGGTATTCTGACTATAATTTGAATTGGAGAAATATTTTGGGATATTATTTCTGTAACAAATTTTTATATCATTTGTTCTATCTTTTCACTTATTTTAGTTAATATTAGATTTATCTTCTTTGCATCATCTGGTAGATACTGCGTGTTCTCTTTCTGTTTCTAAGTGAATTTTAGACTTTGAAAAATCTCTATTTTTTAGCCTGAAAATATCCTTATACTACTCAGATTTATGGGCCATCAATGGAGTATAATTTTTAATGCCCTGGGTTTCTGATTGAAAACTTTTTTTTTTTTTTTTTTTTTTGAGACAGGGTCTCACTTTATAGTTCAGGCTGGTCCTGAACTCAGCCTCAAACTCACAGCAATCCTTCTGCCTCTGCCTCTCCTGTGCTGGGATGACAGGCGTGAGCCACCACGCCCGGCACTGTGGTATGTGGACTGGTTGCTGCTGGGCATGAGTCTCCACGCCCAGTATTGTATGTGGTTACAGGGGGGAGGGGGATGATAGAACCCGGGCCCTTGCAAGACAGGTGCAGAACCTCTGAGCTAAACCCTCGGCCCTCTGATTGAAAACTTTTTAAAACTGTAATTCTTTGTGAAATTAACCACTCATTGTTTCTTCACTTTGTTTAGCCCAGTTGGTTATTAATGTGTTCTGTAAGTTCCACCATTTTGTTTATTACTTCGACTATGAGTTCAGTTAGACCTTC